>CM076580.1:644407709-644626156 GCA_034641835.2 Pinus albicaulis
GGTCAATTTAGTGTCCTAAATTGCTGCATTTAATTTGTCAATCCGGGAATCGTAAGCTGATGAAGTGCGGCGCACTATATGTGCAAGATAACCTCTTTCTTAACTATTTGTCGTTTTTGGTCTTTCTAAGGTGAAATGGAAATTCTAAAATGAAAAACAAGTTTGGTTATATTTGTTCAAGGAAGTGATATCCCCTATAATGATTTACCAATCTTGAAACTTTTAAAAGCAAATTGAAATTACAATGACAAGACTTGAAAGAAAGTAAAAGTGTACTGCTGAAATGAAAAAGTGTTGCTAATCTAATGAATCAAAACAGGAAACTAGTGAACATGAAAACCAAACTATTCTTGCTGCCAACTGAACACAAAAGAAACTATGCTTATGGAAATTCAAAATTGCAACAAAATAAATCTAAATCAGATTACATCAATTCATTTTCCGACCCTTCATCATTAGACCAGCTATGACTTGCGGAAGTAATCATAAACAACTTGTGTAACTGATTATTTAATTTGCAGAAAGTAAACTAATACTAAACCATACACACATGATTCAATCCCTCGCCATCAGTCCAGCTGTGGCTTTCGGAGGCAACTGAAGATGTCATACATGATTTAATATATCTAAATTTGCAGAAAATAAACTAATACTAAACTACACATTTCATAATGCAGTCCCTCACCATCAGTCCAGCTGTGGCTTTCGGAGGCAAATGAAGACGCTATGAGCAGCTTAATATATCTAAATTTGCAGAAAAGAAACTAATACTAAACTACACATTTCATAATGCAGTCCCTCACCATCAGTCCAGCTGTGGCTTTCGGAGGCAACTGAAGATGCTATGAGTAGCTTAATATATCTAAATTTAACTACTAAAGCAGATAAGCAAAACTGAAATGTACAAAGCAAGACTGAAGTTAAACAAAAGCTATGAAAAGCAAACTAGCAGCAGAACAATGTTAGTTTCATGTCATTAGCCAAAATACTATGAAAATGCCCGGGCTGTCTACCTAAAACCTGCACAAGAAAACTGATCAATGATTAACAATCATAAAAACATGAAAGACAGAAATGAAATGGAAATTATGGAAATGTATAAACAGAAATGAAACAACTACAAAATATGAACATGTAATGGATTATGATACAATGACTTTTTAAAGAAATGAAATGAGAAATATATACATTAATACACAAAACCTTGGCTGAGCAGGGGCCCTCTACACAGCTTTGGTAACGATCCTCAACCACGAATTAAGTTGAAAAACAGAGTTTTCTCATATTAAAAAGCAGTTCATTACAGACTGGTAGTATTACAGCTCAAGGCGGCGTAATCACTACAAAGCAAACATAACAGAGTACGCACATCAACTATCAACTAACAATGATCAACTAACAACTACGTGCGTATGCAAACGCTCTATATAAAACAATAAACGGTAACTGTCTCCTGAAGTTTATGATAGCAGCCAGCACGTAGACCACTACGGCCACGGATATAGGAGTATGGCCATGTTGGAAAACGGATCTATGGAAGGTGGATGCTTGAATTCAACTCCAGAACTTTGCACAGATGTCAATTAACCTCCGCGAGCTTAGAAACGGCCGTATGGATGTTTATATGCCACGAAACAGAGTCCAGCCGACATAGAACTCCATAGTTGACTTCCACGTGGATGGCTTTGACCGCGGCTTCCTTTGACGAATTTACTTGAACCAATAGGACACGAACCATGTCCTCGTCATTCCTAGCCTACCCATGTGGCTCGTTTCCTTTGTAGACACCTGTAGCATAGATTTCCACAAAATAGCTGCGGAAAGTTGCAGCAGCTGCGGAAAGTGGCAAGTTTCCGCAGTTGTATGAACAAAATCTAGATCAAATAGAAAACAAAAAAACATAATTAAAAACCATGTTAGATACCCTTTTGCACATGATATTGACAATTTTGGAGGTGTAGGTGAGTGAAAAAGGTATGGAAAAGTGTATGGAAAAGAGGCAAATTCGGGACTCAACATACCCCCACTGTGAAGGTGTTGCATGTCCTCATGCAACCAAAATTTTGATACTCTTTGTTCAATTCATGTGCCTTGATACTTCAGCCAGCACATCTAACCCCCTTCTCTTCTTCTTTGGTACTGCCATCATTCTGGGTTTCTTCATTAAGCACCTGAATTTGATATTCACAAGTGCTCTGCTCAATTTTTGGCATTTCCTTTTTAACTTCTTATTCTTCTTTTTCCAAATACCCAAATGTAACATAGTATTGTCATGGATGATCTTGTCCAGTTTGCCTTGCTCTTTGAGTGTTTCATTTTCATTTTTGATATGCCGATTCAAAAGCTCCAGCTCAAAAATTTCCTGTTTTAATGACTAAACTAAATCATCCTGCAATGTATGAGGCTGAATAGAAGAGGTACTTGGGCCTGTGGCTGCCTTCTCCAAGGATTCTATATAGTCATATACCTCTTGTTGTTTGGGGTCTACTTCCGGTGTCTTTTTCATTGGGCTGTCCCCAAAGTGCTGCAAGGGAGAATTATGTTCAAAATCTGGCCGAGGAGAACTTACATCAATATTTTGCTGAGAATAAGATGGAGTATGCTCATTGTCTGATTGGGAGTGAAAGGAGTCAGGTTCACTAACTGACTGAAATGGACTATGGTCAATTGAAGACTGTTCAGATGTCTCCTCACCCAAATCAATGAAATGAGGACCTTTAATTTGTGTTTTTCTCAATTTTCCCTTAAGCCTGCTGCTTCTCCTCACATGCTATGGTACACTACCCTTTTGTTCTTGTTTTCCTCTCTGCCTTCTTGGATAGAGATGACTGTTTTTGAAGAAAAACTAATCTTTCAGATAGAATTTGGTGATCTTCTTCTTCAGAAGAAGGAGTTTTATGGACAGCCTCAATAATTTCTTTCCCTTTTGGTATTATTGGCTTCTTAGTTTTGATTTCCTTCTTCTTCCTTTTTACCAATCTCTCTTCCCTATCAATTTTCTTCATAGTAGTAGTAGAAGTATTTTGGATTTCATCTACTGTTCTTTTTCTTCTACTTCTTTTTGCTGTGCTAGCTGCGGGAATTTCCTGTGTAGGAGCAACTTGGGTTTCAACATTCATTTTCTTTCTTCTACTCCTTCTAATTGGACTAACTTCAGGAATTTCCTGAGGTTCTTCAAAGAAGTTTCTAACTAGGAATTGTTCCCATGTATCTTGTCTTTCTTTTAGCTCCTTTTCAATCAGAATTTTTATAAGCCCATGGTGATATAAATGAGGCTCTACATCTCCTAGGTGTTTTTGCACAGTCACAGCCATTTTCTCCAAGCTATTGAATAGGAAATAAGGAAGATTGAGAGTTTGGTTTTCAAGAAAATTCATCAATAGCCTAGTATGATACATGTACATAGAGCCAAAACGGCCTTCACATGTAATGAATTTCTGAACAATGAGTAGTAAAGTGGCCCATTCATCTTTTATTGCATGCACAGGGATTCCTCTTTTGAAAACAGTGATATCCATACCTTGATTTCGTAGAATTGTTCTCCATGCCTCATCACTGATACTTTTATTTTTGAACCAACGTTCTCCCTCCTGAAGAAGTTCTGTGGCTGTTGCTATTGATGCTTCATTGACCGAAAACTTGAGGTCTCCAATTCCTGCTTCCGAGCCATCAAATGACCTTGCAAACGCTTTCGTAACTTCTTTGTGGTAACCTCTGAATTTCTGAATAAAACGCAGCCATTTTGCTTTCCTCAACATCTCTTTTGCTTGCGGATATCCCTCTATAAACTTTGGTCCTTCCGGCTCTGCCCTTAATAATTTTCCCATTTCACTTCTCTGTGCTTCACAAGTTTGTCTCTGTGAGGGTTTAAGTGGAAATGAAACGACTGAATACACAGGATCGAGCACAATATTGTGGGGATGTTATCATAAAATGGAAATGAGCACCATAAACGGAATGGAGTAAGACTGTGGGTAGATATACGGGAGTGAGAGTGAGCAAAAGGAACGAAATGGAGTGAAACAGGGAGTGAGAATGAGTAGAGCGGGGTTTTGTAAACACGACAGAGACACGACAAAGAGGTTAACACAGTATAATGCATTCGGCCGCGTTTTGAATTTTGGTGGCTGTGTAATAAATATGAACACGTTTCAATCAATGATTATGAAGTTATGCGGCTTGTAAGAGTCCTTTGTCAACTCAAATACGTATCATTATCTACGGTGGGATATTTGAACATGAGTGAGAGTCGGAATTTTAATGATGAAACCGTTTGTGAATAAATGCAAGAGGATAACATAGAGATCGTGGAAGGTTACGGGACTGTCAATATAATCATTGCGCGTTATGGGTAGAGCTCATAGTTTAAAATTACATAAAAATGTGTTTTCGATACTATTTGAAATAAACTTTATTCATACCTTTGGAATCCTTGCTTTTGCCCTTGGTCTTCAACTGATTGATCTTCATTAGTGTCTTGAATGTTCCATTGATCCTCTCTCTTGAATTTTATTTCATAATTTATGAAAATAACAACTAACTGTACATTCTTTTTGAAAACAGAGTAGTAGTAGCTGCGGAATCTGCTTCTGGCTGCGGAAACTGGAGTTAGCTGCGGAAACAGATGTCAGCTGCGGAAACTGACACAGCTATTACTTGGCTGAAATAGAAATGAACAAATGACAAATGACCAAGTGGAAATGGTCATAAAAAGATTTTTATTGAAGGAATGGATGAAATGAAGTGGAATGAAGTGAAATGAAATGAAATGAAATGAAATGAAGCGGAATGAAATGGAGTGGGTGGTGAGATGAAATGAAATGAAAGACATATTTTTTTTTTGGAAAATATAGAGTGTCAGGTGTCCCTGATTTTCACCCCATATTTTATGTATAAGACTGCCAATCAATGATTGGTTTTCAGGCTTATACCATTTTTTATTTTTATTTTTATTTTTTTTTTAACTTGAAAAACAAAAGCTAGGCTGGTGGAGAAGAAGAATTCTTCTGTACCAGCCTGATTGCAGAACTTTCTTGAAACAACTTGACAAAATCCTCTTTAGAGAGTGGCTTATGATAAACTTTCAATCTATGGCCATTCACTATAAGAGGAGTTTGAAACTCATCAATGGTCTTGATTCTTATAGCTCCATTGTTAAAGATCTTGTCAATCTCATATGGCCCAAGCCAATGAGTCTGAAATTTCCCTTGAAAATATTTAAACTTGGAGTCAAATAACAATGCCCAATCTCCTTCTTGAAACTTCTTCTCTTTGATATGTTTGTCATGCCATTTAGTTCTTTGATATTGAACTAGATCAGTTCTTAGAATTGCTTCTTGTCTGATCTCATCTAGCTCATTCAACTGCTCCATTCTATGCTTTTGGGCTTCTGACAAGTCCATTCCCAACTGAACTGCTATCTTGAAGGTCTTGACTTGGAACTCAATGGGGAGCAAGACTTCTTTCCCATAAACAAGTTCATAGGGAGAATGTCCTGTTGTATTCCTCCATGTAGTTCTGTAGGCCCACAAGGCTTCTGGAAGCCTTTCTGCCTAATCTCTTCTATGTAGATGAACAGTTTTGGTGATGATACTTTCAAGAACTTTGTTTGTGGACTCCACTTGACCATTTGCTTGTGGATGGTAAGGAGTAGATTTTCTCTGCTTGATTTTGTATTCTTCCATCAACTTCTCCACCAAATTTGATGTGAATTGGCTCCCCTGATCTGTTACAATTTCTCTTGTAACACCAAAGCGAGTAAAAATATCCTCATAAAGAAAATGAACAACTGAATTTTCAGTAGAAGATACTAATGCTTTAGCTTCTACCCATTTAGTAACATAATCAGTGCAAACCAATATATACTTCTTTTGCTTAGATGGTGGATTAATCGGTCTAATGAAATATAAAGCCCATTTTTCAAAGGGTTCAATGAGTACCTGTGTTTGCAATGGAATTTCATTTGAAAGGGTAGGTTTCCCTACTCTTTGGCAGCTATCACACCTTTTGACATATTGTTTTGCATCTTTGAAGAGAGAAGGCCAATAATATCCCCAGGAAAGGATTTTATAGGCCGTCCTTTTGTCCGCAAAGTGTCCGCCGCATGGTTCATCATGACATGCCTTAAGAATATCAGGCATTTCATCTTCCCTGACACATCTTCTGATCACAAGATCTGGCCCTGTTTTAAAGAATTCGTTAGAAATCCATGAATATCTTGAACTCTCCTGAATAATTTTTTCGTTTTTCTCTTGGAAATAAATGTGAAGGTAGTTTCCCTGTAACCAAATAGTTAGCAATATCTGCATACCAAGGGGTCTTAATAGTTACTGCAAACAAGTATTCATCAGGAAACTTATCCTCTACAGGAGAATGTTCTTTAGTATTCTGAATCCTAGACAAGAAATCAGCTACTGTATTTTGTTTTCCTGGTCTATCCAACACAGTAATATTGAATTCTTGCAAAAGTAAAAGCCATCTTGTCACTCTGCCATTAGTAACAGGTTTGTTCATTAAATATCTAATTGCGGAATGGTCAGTATGAATAAAAGTTTCATAGCCTGTTATGTAATGTCTAAACTTATTAATTGCATGAACAACAGCTAAAAACTCTTTTTCAGTCACAGTATAGTTCAACTCTGTGGGAGTCAAATTTTTACTGGTATAATAAATGGCATAAGGAACTAAATCTTTTTGACCCAACACGGCTCCTAGAGCTGTATCTGAAGCATCCGTAGAAATATGGAAAGGGAGTTTCCAATTTGGTCCTCTCAAGATAGGTGCTTCAGATATTCTTGTTTTCAAAGTTTCAAAAGGTGATTGACAATCAGGATCCCATTTAAATTCACAGTCTTTTGTAAGCAACTTGAAGAGTGGAGATGCTATTTTAGTGAAGTTTTCTATAAATCTTCTATAGTAACCAATAAATCCTAGAAAACTTCTAACATCTCTTTGACAATTTGGAATAGGCAACTTGGAGATGACTTCAACTTTTGATCTATCAACCTTAATTCCATCTCCTGAAATATGATGTCCTAAAACGATCCCTTCAGTAAACATCATAAAGCATTTTTCATGGCTTAATGAAAGGTTTGTTTCTTTACATCTTATGAGAACTTTTTCCAAATTTTCTAATGCCTCTTCAAATGAATTACCATAAACTGTAAAATCATCCATATAAACCTCTACACAATCATGGATTAGATCGGAAAAAATTCCTAGTACTGCTCTTTGGAATGTTGCTGGTGCATTACATAACCCAAAAGGAAGCACTCGGTAGGCAAAAGTTCCCCATGGAAAAGTAAATGTGGTCTTATCTTGATCTTCAGGTGCTACCTGAATTTGATTATAGCCACTAAAACCATCCAAAAATGAAAAGTACTTTTTACCTGCTAATGTATCTAATACCTGATCAATAAAAGGCAAAGGAAAGTGATCCTTCAAAGTTGCTTTATTCAATTCCTTGTAATCAATGCATACTCTCCATTTACCATTCTTTTTAGGTACTATAACCAAAGGAGAAACCCATCGGCTATCTGAAATTGGATAAATGAAGTTTACATTGAGAAGTTTTGGAGCTCTTCTTTCACTATCTCCATAAGATTTGGATTCATCCTTCTTTGAGGTTGTCTGATTGGTCTACTGTTTTCCTCAATATAGATATGATGGATGCAAGTCTTAGGATCAATACCCTTCATGTCAGTATACTCCCATGCAAATGCAGTAGAATGTTTTTGCAAGATTCTGGTTAGTTCTTCTTGTTGTGACTTCTCTAGATGTTTGTTGATATTCAATGTCTTTTCTGGAAAAATCTCAAAAGCAGAATTACCAAACTCTTCCATAGAGTAGAGAGACATTTGTCTTGATGATAAATATTCTAAGTCAGATTCCAACTGAAATTGTGTGGGGTCATATTCTGAAGTTATCTCAAAATTTTCTAATGTGTTCAGAATTTGACTATCCTCACTAATTTCAGAAATGGTAAAGACAGGTTGTATAGTGTTCTTATCATCGACCCATTCATTGTCTCCTATTTCTGTGATTGCTCTTGCTGGAGGATACAAATTGAATTTCTTTGTCGAATTACCATTTGAAATGTACATGTCTCCAGATCTACAACTAATAAAAGCATCAGCTGTGGCTAGCCAAGGTCTTCCTAAGATAATTGGATGTCCTCCTAGATTGCTTTTGGGAGTCAAAATCATAAAGTCTACTGGATATTCCCAAGAATCTAAGGAGACTGAAATATCTTCTAATACACCATCTGGTTTAATAACCGATCGATCTGCAAGTTGCAATAAAGTAGGTATAAAAAGAAGGTTAGGAAGTTTTAACTGTTCCATAGTCTGTCTACTCATAATGTTGATAGCAGCCCTAAGTCAATCAATGTGTTTGGAATTTCTATCCCATTTATATGTGTCTTGACAATTGGACTTCCTGGATCTACATACTTCTGCATGGTAATTTTTCCCATCATAATGTCTGCAATCTTTCCTACCAGGTGGATTCTTCTTGTGTTCTTTAGCTTCCTTCCTGGTCTTTTGAAACTCAACTCCTTTATGGTTTTTGCTAGAATAGGAATTTCTCGAATGGCTTGTAGCAATGGAATCTTGATACAAACATTCTTCAATTCATCTAGAAAGTCATAGTTAGGCAACAAGATTTGTTTTCCCACCCCCTTATCAATTTGTAGTCTTTCCGGAAAAGGAGGTGTAGATGAAGATACAGGTTGCTCAACTATAGGAGTTGTGGATGTTAGCTTTTCTTTTTCTTTTTGAATTTTTGAATTTTGAAGAGATTCTTCCTCAGAACCCTTATTGACTTGAAGAGAGTCCTCCTCAGAGGTATCTTTATCTTGAATGTCTATAGAAGGTTTTTCTAAAACTCTACCAGATCTGAGTTGTACATCGTTGAGAGGAACAATCATATAGGTAGGAAATTGTTGTCCTTCTACCATATAAGTAGTTTGAGGATTCTTATTGTTAGGATTTGGAAATGGCTGAGCTGGAAGTTGATTTGTCTTCTATTGGTATGGGAGCATGAGTTGAGGATTTGTATTTTGTTGAGAAGGTTGTTGTTGTGGAAATGGCAATGAAAGTTGTGGATTTTGGCTTGGAAATTGTGGAGCTTGTTGATTTTGAAAAGATGGAGGATATTGATAAAATTGAGCAAATCTCCCATAAGGATTTTGTATCCCTTGTACCCATGGCTGATATGAATTTTGATGTTGGGGCCAAGGTTGTTGCCAAGGAGTCCAATTTGGTGGGGTTTGAAGATTCATAGGGTTATTAAACCCTTGAGATTGTTGTCCCTGCCAAGGTCTCCTTGCGACAAAACAGAGAGATTCTATAGAATTTGGATCTTCTTGAAAAACAGCTTTGAGTCCAGGGATTGAAGGACAATCCTTGATCTCATGATTTTCTGAGAAAATCATACATGTTTCTACAACTTTTGCATCCAAGGGACATTCCCTTAAATCATGTTTCTTTCTATATTTCGGACAAAAGATGGCTAAAGCATCTGTTTCCGCTTTCTGCTTGTTTTGGATTTTAAGGGTGTCTAGTTGTTCACTAAGGCTCCCTAAGATATCAATTTTAAAATCATCAAGCATATTACCAATCTCTGCCCTACTTACTGATCCAGTTGCAGATTTGTTAGCCCTAATAAGAGAAGAATCCCTAGGCCCTTTTCCAGTTTTAGATTTTCCCCTTGAGAGATGGATACATAGTTCTGTTATATCATGAAATGGAAGTTGTGAAATGTCTCCTTTCCCCATCATGTTTAAAATGTCTATCCATTCATCTCTAATGGCTTTTAATAGGAGGGCTTTCAAGGTTTCATTATCTAAGTTGCTCATCTTTGCTGTTTTCAAGTTGTATTGAAATCGTTCAATTAAGTCTTCCAAATTTTCATCTTCTTTTTGCATCATTTTGAATACCTCATCCTTGTGATTGGTGGGCATACAATAATCCAAGTATCTATCCAAAAATGTTTGTTTCATATCATTCCAAGTCCTGATAGATTGAGTGGCTAATCCCATGAACCATTTCAAAACAGATCCCTTCAAAGTTGAAGGAAATAGTTTGAGTTTTTGAGAATCTTCCATATAGTCATAAGTTCGGCACACTACTTCAAACTCAAACAGAAATGTTTCAGGATCCTCACTTCGTAATCCATAAAAGTTAGGGAGAACAGATGGTGAGATATTTTTCATTGTTGCATGAGTTTCCTCATCAACTATAGGGAATCCAAGCAAATTGTCCCTATTTCTACCGTTATTTCCTTCACCATTGTTATCTTCATTATCTCCTCCTCTTCTATATCCACCTCTATTTATTACTTCCTCTGCCATGATAGTTTCTTTAGAGTCCTTATAGTCCTCTAGTTCTTCTACCAAGGAAGGATGAGAGAAAGTCTCTTTGTTCTCTAAGTGGGTTTTAGTAGGTGGTATTGGAGAATCCTCTAATTCAGTTGTTCCTTGACTTCCAAAAATCTTAAGGCTAGGGGTAGATGGTGGTGAATCTGGTCTATGCCTTGAAGAAGATGGAGTTGTGAAAATCGAACTCTTGGCTTTAGCTATAAACCTTCCCCTAGAATCTCTTGCTCTATGCATGTCATTTTTTATTTTATTTTTAAAAAAGTTGGGCTAATAATTCTTTTTCTGATCTTCCAGATCACACTAGGTGCAAGAAGAGAGCATACTTAATAAATTACTAAACCAATAACTCTCTTTTCTGATCCTCCAGATCACACTAGGTGCAAGAGGAGAGCATACTTCAAGAAGTTATCAAGTTTTCCCTTCTTTTATGATTTTATGTTTTTTTTTTTTAAGAAATTGGCTACCTAGTTACACTTCCCCGGCAACGGCGCCAAAATGTTTGGTCAATTTAGTGTCCTAAATTGCTGCATTTAATTTTTCAATCCGGGAATCGTAAGCTGATGAAGTGCGGCGCACTATATGTGCAAGATAAACTCTTTCTTAACTTTTTGTCGTTTTTGGTCTTTCTAAGGTGAAATGGAAATTCTAAAATGAAAAACAAGTTTGGTTATATTTGTTCAAGGAAGTGATATCCCCTATAATGATTTACCAATCTTGAAACTTTAAAAGAAAATTGAAATTACAATGACGAGACTTGAAAGAAAGTAAAAGTGTACTGCTGAAATGAAAAGGTGTTGCTAATCTAATGAATCAAAACAGGAAACTAGTGAACATGAAAACCAAACTATTCTTGCTGCCAACTGAACACAAAAGAAACTACGCTTATGGAAATTCAAAATTGCGACAAAATAAATCTAAATCAGATTACATCAATTCATTTTCTGACCCTTCATCATTAGACCAGCTATGACTTGCGGAAGTAATCATAAACAACTTGTGTAACTGATTATTTAATTTGCAGAAAGTAAACTAATACTAAACCATACACACATGATTCAATCCCTCGCCATCAGTCCAGTTGTGGCTTTCGGAGGCAACTGAAGATGACATACATGATTTAATATATCTAAGTTTGCAGAAAAGAAACTAATACTAAACTACACATTTCATAATGCAGTCCCTCACCATCAGTCCAGCTGTGGCTTTCGGAGGCAACTGAAGACGCTATGAGCAGCTCAATATATCTAAATTTGCAGAAAAGAAACTAATACTAAACTACACATTTCATAATGCAGTCCCTCACCATCAGTCCAGCTGTGGCTTTCGGAGGCAACTGAAGACGCTATGAGCAGCTTAATATATCTAAATTTAACTACTGAATCAGATAAGCAAAACTGAAATGTACAAAGCAAAACTGAAATTAAACAAAAGCTATGAAAAACAAACTAGCAGCAGAACAATGTTAGTTTCATGTCATTAGTCAAAATACTATGAAAATGCCCGGGCTGTCTACCTAAAACCTGCACAAGAAAACTGATCAGTGATTAACAATCATAAAAACATGAAAGACAGGAATGAAATGGAAATTATGGAAATGTATAAACATAAATGAAACAATTACAAAATATGAACATGTAATGGATTATGATACAATGACTTTTTAAAGAAATGAAATGAGAAATATATACATTAATACACAGAACCTTGGCTGAGCAGGGGCCCTCTACACAGCTTTGGTAACGATCCTCAAACACGAATTAAGTTGAAAACGGAGTCTTTTCACATTAAAAAGCAGTTCATTACAGACTGGTAGTATTACGGCTCAAGGCAGCGTAATCACTACAAAGCAAACATAACAGAGTACGCACATCAACTATCAACTAACAACTAACTCTACGTGCGTATGCAAACGCTCTATATAAAACAATAAACTGTAACTGTCTCCTGAAGTTTATGATAGCAGCCAGCACGTAGACCACTTCGGCCACGGATATAGGAGTATGGCCATGTTGGAAAACGGATCTATGGAAGGTGGATGCTTGAATTCAACTCCAGAACTTTGCACAGATGTCAATTAACCTCCGCAAGCTTAGAAACGGCCGTATGGATGTTTATATGCCACGAAACAGAGTCCAGCCGACATGAAACTCCATAGTTGACTTCCACGTGGATGGCTTTGACCGCGTCTTCCTTTGACGAATTTACTTGAACCAATAGGACACGAACCATGTCCTCGTCATTCCTAGCCTGCCCATGTGGCTCGTTTCCTTTGTAGACACCTGTAGCATAGATTTCCACAAAATAGCTGCGGAAAGTTGCAGCAGCTGCGGAAAGTGGCAAGTTTCCGCAGTTGTATGAACAAAATCTAGATCAAATAGAAAACACAAAAACATAATTAAAAACCATGTTAGATACCCTTTTGCACATGATATTGACAATTTTGGAGGTGTAGGTGAGTGAAAAAGGTTGATGTTAGTCTATAAAGAAAGCCACTACATTGTCCTTCCCTGGTTTTTTTGAGATGGCTATGTCGAATTCTTGCAAAAATAATAACCACCTAGTTACTCTATCATTAATAATTGGTTTATTCATTAATTACTTTATGGAAGCATGGTCAGTGTAACAAATAATCGGGAAACTTGTTATATACTGTCAATATTTCTCAATTGTATGTATTACTGCGAGAAAATATATTTTTTGTCGCCATATAATTTGATTCTATGGGTGAGAGTTGTTGAAATTGTAGCTATGGTCAGTCTTCCTAAAATTATTATCTTCATTGTACTTGAGAAAAAAAAATTATTATTGTTTATAGCATGGTATTCATGCTTTTGATTTGGTCAAAAAGTACTTTTGAAAAAAAGGAAATTATTATTTTCAAGTGGCTTCACAAGTGTTAGGTTGGTTCTTCTAGATGGTCAATTCGACTTTCCTAGAAACTCACATGATGGCTAGTTGACTTGCCTTGAAAGTCTCATTCGAATCACATGATGGCTAGTTGGCTTGCCTTGAAAGTCTCATTCGGATCACATGATGGCTATATAGAGTGGTTAATTTGCTTTCCTTGGTATGAAATTCAAACACATATAATTTACTCACCTTCTCTCTTATGAGAAGAGGTATGAGATCTGCTTATACTTTTGATTTGAAGTCTGGTCATCTGAGATCTGTAGATGTGCTCATTACATTTATGATCTGATATCAATGATTCGATATCTTCTCATTACACTTATGATCTAAAGTCAATGCTTCAAGATCTTCTCATTATACGTATGATCTGAAGTCATAGGTTCAAGATCTTCTCATTGCACTTATGATCTAAAGTCGTTGATTCGAGATCTACTCATTACATATATGATTTGAATTCATAGTTTTTATATCTTCTCATTACATTTATGATATGAAATTAGTGATCAAGATCTACTCATTATACATATGATCTAAAGTCAGAGGTTCGATATTCACTCATTACACTTATGAATTGAAGTCAATGATTCGAGATCTGCCTATTGTACTTATGATCTAAAGCATTTGATCCAAATCTAAGCCAATTCAAAGGTTTATTATCTAAGCCTTGTCTTATGTGGTATGGTGATCAGCCTCTCAGTGGTGATCTCTATTGGAAAACTTGTTGGCATTGTGTTGTAGACATTCACATTGGAGATGTAGCAATTGTCGATGTCGTATTGTGGTTAGTATTTTCTTGATGTATTGTTGAAGGATTTCTCGAAGGAAAAGCTTGGTTGGGTTTTCCCCTTTGTGGGGTTTTCCCCTAGTTTATGACCTTAAGTGTCTCTTGGTATTGTTCAGTGTGATATCTTCTTTCTCTTTATTGCCATTGGTTGAATTTCTAAATTATAATTATTTAATGAAGAAGAATAAATTGTAAATAAGATCTAATAAACTCACAAATAATCATTAATAGTTCATAAATATTTCATGTACATATTATACTTGGTTTATCAACATGGTATCATATTCAAGTTATCCAAAGTTATCCAAGCAAGTTGAAGATCAACTACTCCCGATTTTTTCTCTCAAGGAAGATGATTCAAGTTTCGATAAAGAAAAAGTAACCTTTTTGCTCAACTCGTCAATCTCATTTTAATTTTGTCAAAGTGTCTTGAGATTATTTCTGGGGTCCTAAATAAAATGAGCTTTCATTTGTTTAGGTGACAGATTTGGGTTTTGTATTCGTTACTAAGCCAAAGATAAAATTTTGATTGGAGAGATATAATCTGGGCACGATTAATTGCATTCGTTGAAGTCTGGGTGTCCATTTAGGAGGATCGAAATTAGTAAACCCTTGGGAAAAATAAATCTTAGTATTTTCTATGATCTAGGCCGAATTTGATCTCCTCCAAATGCTCAGAATTTTTGCAGTAAATATTGATGCATGAGGCCGAATTATCTTTCCCGAAGATCGATTAGATCTTAATCGAGTTGCTCAGAATTAATTCATTATAATTCGACTGAATGTTATAATCACGTTGGATATTCCATAGTAGAGAAGACTGCATCGTGGATTAAATATATAGTGTGCAAATTTTAGAAGAATAACAAAAGATTGTCTAACTCGAAGAATGTAGCGTAAAAGTGTCGAAAAGTTGTGCAAGCCCTAATATAGAAGTGCGCAGTTAATTTATTGAGAATTCTATGCCTAGTCAGCTTTGTTCATGAAAATAATTCACCCAAAAGACACTAATTTTCTTCACCCATGAAAATATCCTCCATTGAAGACTTTCTTCCGACTGTAAAAAGAGAGCAATTGTTTCAAAGGCATAATTGTCCAAGCATAGGTGATTTACAGAAGTATTATTTCAAACAATTTGTACAAGCTTAAATTCCATCAAGAGGAGGAGCAGGCCAATAGGAGAGCCAAAGAAATTCAATCCGTTTTTTTTAAATCTACCATAAATTTGGGTTGCAATATTGGTCTGTGCAATTTATTCAAAATATTTAGGTCTCATCTCTAGAATCCTTTGTGTGAAATTTGGTGTTGTTGGTTTGTACATTCTACTCAAATCTAGTTCTAATAGACAACATTGAGTTTTTTCTCAAGGGATTAACAGAGTCAGTGCAGGAAGTTTTGTATGTTTTGTCTAAATACAAAGATGATGCATGGCAAAGAGGGGTCTGATAAAGACAGTTCAGAATTAAAGATGGAAGAGTTGGTTGGAGCACACTATGGCGAATGGGTTTTTCATCCTAGAGTGAAAAAAATCAGCCACCAACTTTGTCATCTTAGGAATCTTCTTATCACAAGAAAATATTTGTGCAAATGTACAAGTGTAGTCTCGTTGAACACCCTAATCAGACAGTGAATTTTTCCTTGATTTGGGCATGAACCTCAGTGATTTGTGATCAGTTGTTCAACAATTATTATCATATTAACTGAGTCTATGTCTTCATATGTGATCATTTCTTGAAGGAGGTAATTTCCTGTGCGAAATGAAGTGGGGTTTGCTACTAGAATAGATCAGAAGAACGAGCATTTGTATAGTAACAAGTAAGACAAAGAATCCAGTGAAATATTATGCATGTTATCACTAAGCTAAGACACATTTGAAGGAACCAAAAGGATGTTTCTTTGAAGGAAGAAAGGATCTTTGTCTACAATCAAGTTAAGTGACCTTTTGTTTTAGTAGGTGTCTTAATAATAATGGTAATAATGAATGTATTTTTTATGGTCCTCATAGATTTGTTATGTATTATTGACTAATCTAAATGATCTTGTTTTCATGTGATATCATTACAAATATGAGGACCGGAAAGCCTGAGATCCAAGCCACTATGAAGTCTAAACTTTTTATACATGTCTACATTGATGTGGAAGATCTTACACCTACTACCGTAGACATTTGAATTCAGAATCGAATATTCGGTCATGAATGATGAAATCCATTATCCGCGAAGATCTAGGGTTTGAAAGTATTGACTATAATATGGTCTAAGGTTTGAGACACTTTTCTAGGGTCAGTAAAACCCTAGCAAGTAAAATGGGTTTATGAGAAAACCCTAGTATTAGACATTTCCGTTGAAACAAGAAACCCTAGGTCTTGTTAGGGAGGAATGACACCAAGGTGATGATAAGGCTAATTTGCAAGTTGGATACATGTAGGCCAGGATCAAGAGGGAGTTGACTTGTTCTCAAAAGATAAGTATTTTATATCTCTTGATTATTACTATTGTTGTTATCCTTACTATTAGTCTATTGTCTCTATATGCTTTTCATGGTTGTTCTTCCATGGCCTCCTAGAGAGGGTTACAAGTGCACAATAAATGTTGCCAAGATTCAGGCAGTAGAAAGAAGTAATGGAAGAATAGGGCTTGTAACAAGAGGACTTGTGTTGAGAGATATTGAATCAATTTGGATTTGAACTCAGAGGGAGCACACAAATCATCCAGATTGAAGTATGTCTTGATGATGAAAGGATGGAAATTTAAAAGAAGTACAAAGTTAAGGATCACCTCAGTAAGAGGGAGAAGACTATGAAGAAACATTTTGTTAGGTATACTTCTATTGAGAGTTTATTATCCTTATGATTTCTACTATTACAGTAGATGGATGTAGAAATTGTCTCCCTTGATGAAAGGAGAAGTGTATGAGGTTTATAAAGAAGTATTATGTGTGTAAGTGAAATAAGTTTGTGTATAGGATCCTCGCATTTGGCAAGATGGATTCTATATAATTTATTTTTCTGATGAAAGTAGGAAATCTCATGTGTCAGAGATAGTTTCATTGATTGGAATATTTTATCTAGAAGAAGAAGTTTCAGCTTCAAAGGGAGTTTACCTCTCTATTCGTAATAAAAAAATATGATGTATAGAATCAATGGTAGAGGGAGAAAATCAGATCTGTTTTAGAAAGAATGCCCTATTAGGGTGACTAGAAAGAATCCATGATGATGGTTTTATGACAAGAGGCTCATCTTGCGTTGAAGTTCCAACATGGTATAGTTGATCATGGAATAGTCAGTTTTGGTTTGAGAGATGTCTCAAACTAAGAAATGTGGCTGCAAAAATTCACTAAAAGTGATAAAGACAAAGAAAGTGTGTATATTGCTTCAGCTTGGACTTCATTATGATATTTTGGATGAGTATTAAGTAGACATCTACTATAATCAATATATTGCAGCTTGGAATTGTAGAGATTCCCTCTCTTGTTGAGAGGGAGTGTTGATTTCATGGAAACCTGGATGGATACTCTCCCTACGAGTGAGAGTGGGACTAGAGGCACCAAATTACTCATAGAGTGTGTTCCTCTAGGGACTGGCACCCAAATTACTCCAGAGAGTGTGGTCTCTCAACATCAATGACCTAGATTACTCCATGACATCAATCCATATGCTGGGAAAATGCTTGTCAGCTTATTTGATTAGATGTTGGAAGCCACAGTAATCTTTTGTGATAATTAAAGTTGTACGAAGTTATCAAAGAATTTGGGTTTCCATGGAAAGTCAAAACATATTGGCATCAGACATCACTATATTCATGATATGGTGCAAAAGGGAGCAGTGAAGCTCCAATTCATCTCCACTAATGAGCAAGTAGTTGATATTTTGATGAAGCCTCTCCCTAACGTAAAGTTCATGTACTTCATAGATAAGTTGGGACTTGTGGAGCATGCCTCTCTCGTCGATAGGTAGTAGTGATCCTCCTAGACCATGTTATTTTTCCTTTGTCACAATGACTTGTACAGGGGAATTATCCATGTGTCAATGTGACCAGTATAGGAAAAATGGTTTAATAGATTAGACTACATGTTAGACAATAATTCTCCCTATGTATTGTACTTTGACAAGTATAGGGATATTATCCTTGTGTCTTGTACCTTGACTAGTATAGGGAGAATGGTCTAGTGAGCATCTTCATGTGTCTTATACTTTGACTAGTACAAGGATATCATCCATGTGCCAAGCACATTGACAAATATAGGAATATGTGCATCTTCCTATGTCCTACACTTTAACCAGTATAGGGATATCGTCCATGTGTCAAGCGCATTGACTAGTATAGGAAGATGAAAATTTTCTTATGTCTTGTATTTGTTGAAATTCAACAAGAAAATTTCAGCACCCATGCCTAGTGCATTAAGCACCTACACTAGGGTGGGGCCCATAGGTGCTAAATTTGGTGCATGTCTATTTTAGTTATCCCTAATATAAGATGGACAATAAAATGTAATATGTTCTCAAAATAGCTTGTAATAGTTAACTGAGTTTGATAAACTTAGTTATCTCATGAATTTTAAGTTAGAGGTAGTTGGTGAGGCATGTAGAGTATTTCTAGTTGTAATAGAGTTCAAAGTGCAATGGTGCATTAATTAATGGAGGTTGTAATCAGTTTAACTTAGTTAAGTGAGTTAAACTCAGTTTTGCTAGTTGTAATTGTTAGATACACTAGTGAGAGATCAAGTGAATTAAATATTAGTTAATTCACAATCAGTGATCTCACATGCAACTGAGAATTTACTATTATTAGCTGCATGCATGTCAGATCTAGTGGAGACCCAGTTGAGATCTAGGTGAAAGGGAATTTGACTATCAGTTGTAGGATTATTGGGTTGCACCCATGCAACCAAACACCCATTGGAGTTCCCATGATACTTGTGCAGTCAAGGAAGGCCAAAATTCCTATTCTTTAGGGATTGCGCAAGCAAGACAGGTTGTCTGGAGGCAATAAATTGGCTAAGTATTGGTCATTTTTATGTATGATAGTGTGAGACAATTAGCTGACTATAGGAGGGCTCTTGTGAGAATATTTGTATGTAATTGTTTCATGATTCCATGTTGAATATACAATAGAAGATAGTGGGGTTTTGAGCAGCAAGCTTTCCCTGAGAAATTATCTGTGTTATGGTTGATTTGATTCTTCTTTGCTTCATGTGATTGGCGATTGTGTTTTTAATTCCGTAAAAGATTTGTAGAAGCGATTCATTATTTAAATTTAGTACATTGTTAGATCAAATTGAATCCATGATATACATGCTTTATGTATAATTTCTACAGTATTGAGATCAGTATATGGTTGTTTTCCTTGTGTATAGTACAATGACCAGTATAGGAAAATGGGTTTAGGGGCTACCTAGTTGGATAGGAGCCTCCTAGCATCTAGCTCGGATCTTGTTTTTAGAGATCATGTTGTTATCATGCATGAATATGGAAGTCCTCTAGTTTTGAAGTACTAGTTTATTGATTTATGTCTCTTTGGTAAAATATGTATGGATATGATGGTACCATGGTTATGAGACATTGACTAATGCCTCTTGGGAATACCATACATGGATAGTACCATGGTGATTTGGTACTGGTCCTTTGATGTTGGTAATGATGAACTATTATTTATGTTAATCTAAATCTTGAGCTTTCCTTAGAAAAACTTTTCAAATTGTATGACATATTGAATATGATTATGGATACCTCCCTAGCTAAGAGGGAGTGTTGAAATTGTAGCTATGGTCAGTATTCATAAAATTATTTATTTTCTTTGTACTTGAGAAAAACAAAATTATTATTTTTTCTAGCATGATCTTCATGCTTTTGATTAGGTCAAAAATGTATTTTTTAAAAGAAATAAATTATTAATTTTCAAGTGGATCCATAAGTGTTAGGCTAGCTCTTCTAGATGGTCAAATTGACTTTCCTGGAAACTCACATAATGGTTAGTTGGATTGCCTTGAAAATATCTAATTCAGATCACGTGATGGCCATATAGAGTGGTTAATTTTTTCTCCTTGGTATGCAATTCGAACAAATATGATTTACTCGTTTCTCTCCTATGAGAAGAGGTCCAAGATCTGCCTAAAATTTGGATTTGAAGTCTATTGGTTTGAGAAATGTAAACATGCTCATTACATTTTGATCTTATATCAATGATTTGAGATCTACTCATTATGCATATGATATGAAGTCAGAGGTTCAATATCTACTCATTACATTTATGATCTGCAATTAGTGATTCAAGATCTTCTCATTATACATATGATCTGAAGTTAGAGGTTTGTTATTTTTTCATTACACTTATGATCTGAAGATAGTGATTCAATATTTTCTCATTATAAATATGATTTGAATTCATAGGTTCAATATCTCCTCATTACACTTATGATCTAATGTCAGTGATTCAATATATGCTCATTATACATATGATCTGAAGTTAAAGGTTCAAGATCTTCTCATTACATTTATGATCTAAAATTAGTGATTCAAGATCTACTCATTATACAGATGATCTGAAGTTAGAGGTTCAAGATACGTTCATTACAATTATAATCTGAAGTCAATGATTCGACATCTACACATAATACCTATGATCTGAAGCCAGTGATCCAAATTTGAGCCACTTCAAAAGTCTATTATCTAAGCCTTTTCTTATATGGTATGGTGACCAGTCTCTCATTGTTGATCACTATTGGACTACTTGTTTAAATTATGTTGTAGATATTCACATTGGATCCTTAGCACATGTGGATGCCATTTTGTGGTTAGAATTTTCTTGATGTGTTGTTGAAGTATCTCTCTAAGGAAAAGCTTGCTTGGGTTTTCCCCTTTTGTGGTGTTTTACCTAGTATTTGACCTAAACATTGGTGTCTCTTGGTATTGTTCACTATGATATATTCTTTCTCTTTACTGCTATTGGTTGAATTTATAAAGGATAATTATTTGATGAAGAAGAATAAAGTGTAAATAATATCTAATAATCTCACAAATAATTATCAGGAGTTCATAAATATTGCTTGTACATCTTGTACTTTCTTTTTCAACAAGAGATATTTACTGATAAAACAAATTTCATATGGAGCATTTCCTTCTTGATAGCCTAGAAAAGTTCCAATGGTAGTGTCATATGCATCATGGATATGTGAAACGAGAGGGGCCAATTGGGTCCTCTCAAAATAGGATCCTTGGACACTCTAGATTCTAGGTCTTCAAAGGCATGCTGGTAGCTTTATACCCACCCAAATT
Organism: Pinus albicaulis; assembly: GCA_034641835.2. Taxonomy (NCBI): domain Eukaryota; kingdom Viridiplantae; phylum Streptophyta; class Pinopsida; order Pinales; family Pinaceae; genus Pinus; species Pinus albicaulis. The sequence goes on from CM076580.1 coordinate 644,429,055, forward strand.
CAACATTTTTATGAAGTGCAGCAAAAAAGGGCAAGCTATTTGTGAAAAATATTCAATGAAACGATAATAATAACCAACATGTCCTAGAAAACTATGTACCTCTTTTTTGTGTTAATGGAATCAACAAGTTTAATATTACCTTTATCTTCATTGAATCCACTTGAATTTATTTTTTTGATATGTGGCATCCTAGTGCTATACCTTTAGTTTAAATTATGTCGTATTTTTCGTAACTAAGGGTGAAATGGATTTCCTTACATCTTATTAAAACTTTTTATAGATTGTCTAGGGATAAATTGAATATATCACCATATGTTTATAAATCATCCATATATATTTCCATTTAATCGTGATATAGATCATAGAATACTCCAGTCGCAATTCGCTAGAATTTGGTTGGAGCATTACAAGGCCCAAAGGTTAGAAAATAGTCAACAAATTTTCCCCAAGGGCATGTATTCTTCTATTAGTATTCTAGATAAATTTGGATTTGGTTTTATCCATTGAATTTATCAATGAAAGAAAAAAACTTCTTCCCTGCCAACATATCTAGGACCCGCTCAATAGATGGAAATGGGAAATGGTATTTTTGTGTCACTTTATTAAGCTCCCTATAATCAACACAAATTCTCCATTTTCCATTCTTCTTTGTACAATGACAAGAGGGGATACCCACTACTTCTTATAAATGAGATAGAAATTTTTGGTTGATAATAATTTCTATAACTCCTCTTTAACTATATCCCTCAGTGTCAAATTCATCCATTGTTGTGGCTGACGAATGGGTATTGATCCTTCCTTGTTATAGATATAATGAGTACATATATCAGGATGGATTCCACCAATGCCAGTTTATTCCCAAGAGAAAGCATGGTTATGCTTCCATAAGACTTCCATCAATAATTTCTTTTGTTGTTCAATTAGCTGTCAATTAATTTTTGAGGTCTTTCCGGGCCTAATTTCTATAATTTTTAGAGTTGGTTTTTTCTCCTCCGTGAAAGAGGGTTTGTGTTCTATTAGTGGTTCATTCAATGCAACAATAGAAACCTAGAATTTAGGGTCCATGAAGTGACTAATATCATGTGTCAGGTTAAGAGGAAAATGAAGCTATGAAGTCACTAATTTCCTCATCCTCAATTTTGTCCTATGTGGCTAGATTTTGGTCAACAATGAGTACTTGATGGACAAATTCCTCTCCCTATATTCCCTCACCATTGGTCATAAATGGTGTTTCAAGATATATATTGGGCTTTGCGAGAGGATATAGGATAAGTTTTTTTCTCACAGTCCCATGGGAAATGGTCATGTTTCCTAACCTACAACCGATGTAAGCATTTGCATTAGCTATCCATGATCTTCCTTATAGGATTAAATTATAACTCCCTAGAGAAGAATTTGTTTGTAGGACAATATATCCAACAAGTTATTCCCATGAATCTACCAAGATCAATACATCTAACAAAATTCCCTCTAGTTTGATAGTTGATCTGTCATAAAGTTGTAGCATCATGGGGGTTTTCCGAAGACCAGAAACTCCTATGGATTCCATGGTTTTATGATTCATAACATTTATGGAAAGCTTAAGGTCAATCAATGTGTTTGGGATAAAGGTATGGTTGATTTTCACATTGACTATCTGTAAGAACTCGAAATCATAACAGGGATTTTCTTACATCAGTCCATGCTATAAGAAAAGTATCAATACATAAATATCCATCTAGATAGCACCTAATTTATGACATCATGAAAGGAAGACGCAACTATAAGTGATAATATGTCTTACTATATAGTTTAGAATGGTGGTGTTATTCCGCTCCCGCTGACCACAACACTAATTTGGGGATGACTCACCACCCAACCGTAGGGTCAACTATACAAAAAATTTATTCAGTTGGCCACCCCGAATACGTCAATCAACTACTACTTCTAGTGACTTATTTGTCTTTCAACATTCCCTTCCCATAAGAATGATTGCCTCTCATCTCCCTTTTTCGTGATTAAATAGAAAAAACTATTCCAAAAATGGTAAGGGGATTGGAAAGGGATCCACATGTGCACAATACATGTGTCATCATGCCAAGTTACATCATAACACCAGAGAAATCCTGAGGATTCTCAAGTCTCTTTCCCAAATTTTGTAACTAGGAATATAGCATCATCGATCTATATCATAGCCCCAAGACTCGCCCTAGGGCTTATACCTCATCTTCCCCAAGGCAGGCATCCAGTCCCAGTACTCAATGACTCCAAGCATATCGCAAGGTTAGCCCAACTCCCTCAAAAACCAAGGTACATATCCCCAGGCATAAAATTCCTCACACCACTTTGTTGGAAATATTATAGTCATGGTGGTATTTTCATCATGTGAAGAAATTGTGAAATTTGAAATTCGAAATTTTCCTCCTAAATAAATAAGTTGACCTCTTATTATTATAGTCGGTTGGGCCATTTTGAGGAAATTATTCAACCCTTTTGATCACTATATAAAGGAGCCTTCCTCCATCATTTCTACACATAAAATTTGTCTTGTATATCTTTGATCCAATTAATTTCATAAAGATAAAAGGAGGGTCAAAATTTCGAGAGGAGGTTTGGGATTTCATCTTGTTCTTGGGTATTGGTTTGGTTACTCTCTTGATGTTGTTTCTGTTGAACTGATGAACTATGAACTCTCTCTCTCTCTTGCATAAGGAATAATTTTTGGGTTTTCCACTTGTGGGTTTTGTCTTGGTCTCAGGCCTAATTTCTATGTCTCTTGACTCATATGTGAAACTAATGTTAACTGAATCATTGAAAGTAGTTATCTTTTGAAAGAAATATTTCTAGTTTTTTTTTCCCTACAAAATCAACATGGTATCAAAGTCAAGTTTGATGAGCAACTAATAAATATGAAGCATCTATATCCTTTGTTCTCCTTCCATGGAATAACCAAGCTCCTTTAATTCCATTTTTTTCTATAATAAGTCTCTGTAATATGAGGAAAATCACATCCAATCTTCCTCCATATGTTTGTGGCCCTAATCAATCTTGAAGATCATAATGAGGTCAAAGTTCTGAGAAAAATGTTCACTCTCATTTTGAGATTCCTCCTTGGCCAGGAAGGTCAACATTTTGTGACATCCATGTGTGGGTTATGGACTATTCATTGGGAATTTGCGTTACATCCATGCTATAATAAGAACATGAAACTTAGTCATGATGTAATGCGATAAGTAAAGCGATGGTTTGCAATAAATTATGATGAACAATTATTTTCATTACTTTGGTTTGAGTTCTGTATACACCAAGAAATGATATCCACTGTAGCCCCAATTTGGTTACATCATGAGATTCTGACTTGCTTTGGTCTTGATATTGTTATGACTAGTTCGTGATTACTTATATGGTTTTAACAATTTTTTTTTAATAAAGAGCTAGTTATATGGTTATGAAATTTGGAAGACAATTGAATGCATTGTAGTCCAATCTGAAGTATTTTCTAATAGTTGCATTTTTTGCAAGGTTGGTTTCCATCAAAGCCTCAAGCGCCAATCAATTACACAAGTCGATGTAGGTCATATACCTTGAATTTTTGGACATATATTCTAAATTTGTCAATCTGAATCCCCTTGTTGAGAATGGAATAAGGTCGAGTTGTCCTAAGGAGTAGTGAGTTGTCCTATTGCTTTTAACCAAATTATTTTCTCTATTGGTCTGAATATTATCTTGAAGTTTTATCTATGTTTTGATCTAATTTTTCTGGGTAAAATTTCTTGTAAGGATATGCTTGTTCTGGAAGGTCGAACCTTTAATAACATTTGTTTCTTATATGAGATCCTTTGTGGAATTTCATTTGAACTCCTATGACATCTAATATGTGGTATTCCTGAGTTCTATGGAACTATTTATATCTTTTCATTATGTGAGCTTTGTGTCTCCTAATATGATCATTTTGTGGCTCCGAATAGAGAGATCCAAGTTATGAACTCTTGTGTTTTATCCAAATCTCATGAAGACTGAGTTTAGTTTAGTCTAGTCCTATGGGAAAGTCAAGTTGAAGATCTAAATGGCATTCTAATGTGTCTTCTTTGTGAAAGGATCCGTAAAATTGTTGGAAACCAAGCATCCAAAATTACTCTATTTTATATGTGATTATGACTAATTTCAAAAGAGATATACCATGTGAAATTTTGGCCCTATCTTCTCTATGATTAAAGTCGAAATTCCAAGGAACAAAAGGGTGAAAGTTTGTTATGCAATTTTTCAAGTTGAAATCCAAGTTCCTTATTTTTATGAAAAAATTAAATAGGGAAGTTTGAGCCTCTGTGGAAGGAGATCAATTTAAAATTTTATATAATGTCAAAAGGACAAAACTCCATGTACATGAAAATATGATTTCTGGTGAAAATTTTCTAAATCTTGTGCATCTTTGCAATAAGTGCAAGACCTGAAGTATGATGAAAATTCAGAGAGGTTGGGTCTAAGATCGAACTTTGAAATCTTGATTTTTGATATAACCTTTAATATCAACCTGTCCTATGCATAGAAAAAGGGAAATGTTCAAGTCGACTTTTCAAAGGAAAGATTCTAGTCAAAATCCACAACAATTTTTGAAAATTATTATCATATTATAAGATCTAAAAAATTTCTTTCAAGAGAACTGTTACCCACCACCAATGGGTGACCCCTATACGAGAAAATTTTCTCCTAGATTTGTCTTGAGTAGGAAACCACATGATAGCTCGATGTGATACTATTCTCTACTGCCTGAGCCAGTCATTGTGTTCCCTCGATTTTGTGAAGGAAAATCCCCTCTGCGGAAAGAGGTGATCCCTCTAGCCCTAGGGTGGGTCTAGCAACAAGGGAACATGTTGGTTTCTAAATTCATAGTTTATAAACGAAATGTGGATTGGAATAGATTTCCTACCTCAATCCAATGCTCTTGACATAGTATGTTGCAATGTTCTCTCGATCTTTGTTCTTCAAGCCTTGTGCTCCATTAGTAGCGACATTCATACACCTGCACAAAGATCAAGAAAACACTGAAAGCCTACAAGAATACATGTCCATTTACAACTATCCAACTAGTCAAGGAGAGTCAGAAAATTTGAATATTAACATAGACAAAGAAGGAATTAGAAATCAGTCATGTCGTATTAATATATAAAAGGGAGTTTGCAACCATAGACCTCCTTCGACGGGTTCAGTTGAGCATGTCTCAAAGAATTTGTTCGTCGATTCAGCTCGAAGAGAAGAAAGGTTCAAACTCTCTCTCACAACTATGGATTGTTCTCTACTATCAGCTCCCGTTCTATTCTAGCTATGTCTGGCTAACAGAATCAATGGAATGAAGAGGGATTTGTAGGAGTGGAAGAGGAAATTTGGAACCCAAATATGGTGGAGGAAAGGTCTATCCCTTTGGGAAGTTTCATTTTTGTAGGAACTAGAAGGCCAAAGGGAGAAACTCGACCTCATCCATTCAAACAATCATCCATGACTCCACTCACAAAGCTGTTACATCTTAGAAGCTTCATTTCTATATTAAAAAACCTTCCAAAATTATCTTAGCACGGGTGCTCCTCATAGACAGGGTGACCATGGTGCGAGGCCCAGTGCAAATCTAGCCATCGACGTGAGGTCATAACTACACAATTGCGCTAACCCAAAAGTATATTTTTTAAAGGGTCAACTTCAAGAATGGTCAACAGAGATTGTGTTCCTGACATGTTAAGGGATGCAATGACATTCATTATGATGTGTGACAGTACACAAGGGTCATTTCGATATTCCTCCAGTATTCAGGATGGGGAATGCAGGGACGGTGAAAAAATGTCGTTTAACAGATGCCCCCTAAAGCATGAAATCCGAGAGAGAGGGAGGGGTGAAATGCTTTATGAGAACATGCCCAAACCAAAGTGCCACTGTCAGAGGACCTGCAACATCAAGTATGACTGATATCTCTGATACATGAGTATGTGGTATGGGCGCAACCATCCATAATAGAGAACACGTAATAAGATCCATGGTATGGACACAACCATCCAGTGAAAAAGATCATTAAATAGACTCAGGTATGGTCATAGCCATCCAATCAGAAGAGTCATGCATACAATCATGATAAACCAAATCGTCCTGCAGCCTAGATTTCATCATACAAAACCCAGGGTCTTACGCTCCATCCCGACCCGAATAAGTACAAATTCAGGCATGTGAATGAATGAGTTGAAGTCGAACATGCAAGAAAGTCACCTGATTACTAGCCAATGATGGAAGTTGTTAACAGGCGTGAGAGAAACCACCAATAATGACAATGGTTCTCAAGGTACTACTAGTACAATCCACATAATGTGAAAAATGAATTGGAGTCGAAAACCTATGAAATCACCCGATTTAATGCCAATGATGAGAACTTGTCGTCGAATGCGAAGAACTTGCCATTGAGGCATGCAAGCTCTAAGGTACCAGAAGGGAGTCTCTTGATCAGTTTCTTGGATAATGAGTTGAATTCGACAGGAAGTGATCGGTCGAAGGAGGGCCATAATGCTTCCCACATCATCGACATGAGACAGAGGAATAAGATGATATTGAATTTATACTAAACAGAGGATCAGGGGTTGAAAAATGCATAAGGGACTTCTCTTGAACATATTAGTGACACAACTCCGGAATTTGGAAGTATTTGACATCAAGGGATCTGAGGTCATGGTGACTAGGCAAAGAGCGGATGAGAGGTCAAAATGGATAATTCAAATCCATGGAGGCAAAATGAAGAATGTGGGATATCCCCAACCCGATACGAACTACAGAAAAGTGTCATGTTTAAGAGCGACATACTACCGACACAGCTGAGAAATAGTTCCATTTTCCCCCACCATTTCTGGCGAGTACCCCAATTAATTTTGGAAACAATCTTGAAGGGGATAGCATATGATTGTTATGTAAGTTTATCCTTCGAACAAATCCATCCTAGTACATTTTACGAGCACTAGGAAGGAGGAACTCGGTAACGTCACAGTGATGACTTCCAATTTCATTTAGCTTTAACAAGTCTGAAAAAGGGAAAAATCAGCATCTTTTCATGTTTCGAGAGTTTGAAAAGAGGCATAAAAGTAAACTCTAGAAGGTCCCTTTTCATAGGTCGTCTCTCAGATCCGAAAAGGTAGAAAACAATACCCAAGAGAACCCCTTATTCGTGATTGGCTAAGGTATTCCTTTTTCGTAAATATTTTATCCCAGCCGAAAAAGGGGTAAACATATATTAGGTAAACGACGTTTTGCAGCCTTTAACGAGTTCAAAACGACAAGATCTTGGAAATATTTTCATGTTTTGAGAGTCATAAAAGAGTTGAAAGTTGACTCCTCCTGGAGGAATGAGTGGAATTAAGAATAGAAACTGGTTCCGGTGATGGTGGAACTGCTCAGAACAAGTAAAGGTCAAGAGGATGGATAATAAGACCACTCATTGTAGGTATTCCTCAAGAACGGGTAAGATAATCAAGTGAAGATATATGATCGGCCAAGCAGATGGTGATGATGGAGTGAGAAAACCATGGTTCATCTGGAAAAAGAGGCAGATAAAAAAGGGCAATCACAAGAGGTGAAATCCGAATGGTTCCATTTGCACACAAGTTTGAAATCAGGAAACTCGGCTTGAAGTTGGTTTCATTTTTACACAAGCTTGAAACTTTTTAGAAAACTATGCTTGAAACCGGTTTCATTTTTACACAAGCTTGAAAGGGAAATAAACTATGCTTGAAATAAGTTTGCATGCCCCCAACATGATGACTCAATTCGAGGTACATGCCCCCAAGATTCATGGCATTCACTTGAGTATACTACTGGTTACTAATAGGTGGATGCAATGAAGGTTCAATTACGAGGTCAAGTTAAAGACTCGACTTGGAGTTTACAAGATCTAATCAAAGACTATAATTGAACGGGAAACTTGGTTCATTTTTTTCACGAGGTTGAAATAATAAAAGAACTATCCTTGCAAGATCTAATTCATTTTTTAACGAGGTTGACATAGTAAAAGATCTATCCTCATGACACTTTGTTTTATTTTTTAAAGAGCTTGACACAAGAAAATAACTCTGCTCCAAAGATCTTGTTTCATTTTTTAAGGAGCTTGACACAAGGAAATGAACTATGCTCGGACGAGCTTGTTTCATTTTTTAAGGATCTTGACACAAGAAAAAAAACTATGCTCCGAAATACCTGATCATGACGAATAAGAAGTCATGGCTTCCAAGAGTTTCTCATCCGACGAGAGAACAACATTCTGGAAAGTAGAATCCACTGCCCCCAATACATTGTGTACTACCTCACTGACTAAATTATCAGTGGGTGCGAACATGGAACAAGTGGCCACATAATTGACCTGTGGTGGGGAAGATACCACCGGAACGTACAGACCAATGAGGGATGATGGTGGATCGAGAGCCAAATTAAGACCAATGAATGAAAGTTGATCAATGGTCACGATTTGACCTTCATGTGGAAAATATATCACACTAAAGAGAGAAGAAACAAGCGCTCCTATGACATAAGTATAGTCACGCCCCAAGATTAAGTTAAAATCCAAGGGGCCTTGGACAACCATCACGTCTATATAGACAGTTTTCCCTCCCAAAGTAATAGGAAACTTCAGAAGGATCCCTAATGGTTGATTGGTTCCTCTGTTAAAAGCCAAAAAATTTTGAGTATCAGGCACAAGCGGTGGAGAACAGAAAGCTTTCTAGGTAGTTGAGGACAGAATACTAACCGAGGTGCCTTCATCTATAATCGTGCCCGATACGGCCATATTTCATGCATGTACAGTGATCTCAAAAGGCACGTAAGAAGGAAGACGATATCTTGTTAATTGACTCCAATCAAAGGAAGCGACCAAACTACATGGAGGGGGTGCCATAGGAATAGGAGGATTATCCCCTTGCAATACGGGAGCAGAACGACTATCCTTCTGGACTCCAGGAACGAGAGCAGGAGGATCACTTTCTTAAACTGCGATGACGGGAGTCAGAGGATCACCCTCCTGGATCATGGAAACGGGAGGATCGCCCTCCGATCCCCGAGAATCAAAGGAAACAAAAAGAACCTGACTAGGATGAGGCCCGCTCTCGACGGAAAAGACCTGATGGAATGTAGGTGGAATCAAGTTTACTTTTTTCTCAGCCAATGACTGGTCGAAAATGGACTCAGGAGACTAAATTTCAAAGAGAGCGGAATCGAACGGGGATGGATCTCGATGAATGGGATGGTCAACTAGCAGAGGACTCGAGGAAAACTTCTGGTAACCAACGAGAAGACAGGACTCGGAAGCTAAAAGGGTTTTCAACACTTTAGAAGCGTCATCCATATGAGGACAAAGTTGAATGGGATGGTTGGCTTCACACAACCTACAGGGAAATTTGATTTTACCCTATTTCTCACGAGTCTTATTATCTTTAGTTGAAGGTTCATCATCAGCATGATGCCCAGAGGTTGATGATGAAGGAGGAATCGGGCCAATGGACCACACTTCTAGCACCTTGGGAATACCAGGGCAGTCTATAAGAAGATGATCACCCTTGCATAATTTGCAAGGAAATTTGACCCTACGAGACGGAGTGGGAGGTTGCTCAATATTAGTTGCATCGGTAGCGATGGCCACTGATTTCCCCCCTAATTTATTTTCCTTATTCTTCTTCTTCTTCTTCTTCTTCTTAGTCACCTGGTTACTAGAATCGAGACCTTCGCCAAGAAAAGAAGAAGAATGAGGTGAAGAAATGGGTGAAGAAGGCAAGGGGTCAACTTTGAGATCGACATGAGGTTGATACAGTTCAGGCGAAGGAGACCTCAGTTGGGAAGTAGTTTGGATGTTCGAAACCACAGGGGTCGAAAATAACCAAACTCACAGACCAATGGTTAATCCCAGGAGGGACAATGTCGCCATATAAGGAGCTCCAACATTTCCAAAGGAAGAAAAGGACTAGGATTCCCATCCGAGGTGATTCCTTGGTTGGTAAACTCAGGAACTGCTGCCATCAATCTCACCCTAAATAATTACTAAGGAATAAAAATTTAACCAGGAATATTTCACGGGCAATTGATTTATAGCATTGAAACAAGACTCTACCTTTTCATGTTTTAAGAGTCAAGAAAAGGACAAAAGGTAACTCTAGTCACTTTCATTTTGAATGAGCTTGAAAGGACAAGTGCTCAATGATTTTTTAAATTTTAAAGAGTCATAGAAAGATCAAAATGAATACTCAGGAACTCTAGGCAAAGGGGTGTACCAAGCTCCTGTGAACTACAATATACACCTTGGAAAATAAATTTACCAAGGACTTAATGTATGTGTAGGAAATATCCCTGAATGTTGTGTTCGGTGTATCACGGTTATAGGGTAGTAGACTCGGCTTCCTATGGATGAAGGATTGCAACCTAAAAGGGTCTCCCTTTATATACGCGAGGGTATGGGGAGCACAACTCTGTGCTAGCGCTATCTAATGCAAGATTGCGAGGGACAGCTACTAGGTTTAATGACACCGAAACACATCACTAGCCTAGACCTCTAAGTGTGAGGGTTAAGTTCCAATTCTTTCTTAGGTTGATTGAGTTAATTTTGTGGTTTATCTTGAAATTATGTTTCAGTTTCAAGGCCCTACCAAAAGTTATCTCAAATCTTTAATGCACAACTATATGAGAGAAAGGATATTATTTCATTTTGATGAAAATCTAGCTAGGTGAAGGATATAGGTTCACAACAAAGCAGCAGTCAAACAAATGGAAGAATGTCACTTTACTTTATGCTACTAACACAGCCAAAGCATAAAACGAAAACTCTTCTTTTGTCTTCACTTCTTAGTGAGAAAGAGAAACTAATAATGCAAAAGAGTACTTTTCATTTCCAAACGAGAAGGAAGATTGCAAACTTTTTGTTCTTTTGTATGAGTGATAAGCAACAATGCAATGTTACACTAAAAAAACAAATACTAGCTTCGAACGAAATCATCAACATATGAAAATACCAATTCCAAGAGAACGTAAACACGCACTCAAAACTAGGCATGCAACTCCTTAAGAAAAATAAAGGGCTTTTAAGTCGACTCAATGAGCAATGTGATATATGCTTGAGGCGATGGAGGGATAATCAAATAGACACGGAATGAAATCTTGACAACCCTACTTCACATACAATCAACTAAAAAGACCAAGAAACCACATAAAAGGCTGAAAATAAACGACTAAAATGACTCATAAACAGATCAGACACCCAATGAGCGTGCGACCAAACAAATGGTTCAAAACACCTAGAAACCCTAGGATGGATAAGTCACACTCTTCGAATGAGAGATAACACAAACTGAAACAAATGAGAGAAAACAAAAGACATATGGATCAATCCAAGGGGAAAAACTATACTAAAGGATAAGACACACTGAAAGCTCAGTGGAAAAGGCCCAAAATCCAATCCTACAGGAATCGACATGAATGTTCAATTGTATCCAGCACCAAGCAGGAAAAATCGCACCTGCGTAAAAGACAACTCACACCGATGGGCACGACTGTCAAGAAATCAGCAGCACCGAGCTAGAAAAGGAAGGAAAAAAATAAAGGACTGGCTGAGAAAAACTAGACTTATCACTCTAGGAAAAGGCTAAATTCCCAGGAGCAATCAAATAAGCCAAAAACAGCAAAGAAACGACAATTCGGCCAAAGTTGGACAGACAATCAGAAATTCAAAATGAACAATAAGAGACAATAACCATTGACTTCTCGAGCAGAGTCGCCAACTTGTTGTGAAGGAAAATCCCCTCTACAGAGAGAGGTGATCCCTCTAGCCCTAGGGTGGGTCTAGCAACAAGGTAACATGTTGGTTTCTAAATTCCTATTTTATAAACGAAATGCGGATTGGAATAGATGTCCTACCTCAATCCAACGTGCTTGACGTAGTATGTTGCATTGATATCTCAATCTTTGTTCTTCAAGCCTTGCGCTCTACTGGTAACGACATTCATACACCTGCACAAAGATCAAGAAAACACTGAAAGCCTATGAGCATACATGTCCATTTACAGCTATCCAACTAGTCAAGGAGAGTCAGAAACTTCGAATATTAACATAGACAAAGATGGAACTAGAAATCAGTCATGTCATATTAATATATAAAAGGGAGTTTACAACCTGCACCTTAACACTGTAGACCTCCTTTAACGAGTTCATTTGGGCATGTCTCAAATCATTCGTTCGTCGATTCATCTCGAAGAGGTGAAAGGTTCAAACTCTCTCTCACAAATATGGACTATTCTCTGCTATCAACTCCTGGTCTATTCTAGCTATGTCTGGCTAGCATAATCAATGGAATGAAGAGGGATTTATAGGAGTGGAAGAGGAACTTTGGGATCCACATATGGTGGAGGAAAGGTCTATCACTTTGGGAAGTTGCATTTTTGTAGGAGCTAGAAGGCCAAAGGGAGAAACTCGACCTCATCCAGTCGAACAAACATCCATGACTCTGCTCACGAAGTTGTTACATCTTAGAAGTTTCGTTTCCATATTCAAATACCATCCAAAAGTAGCTCAGCGTGGGTTCTCTTCATAGACAGAGCGACCGTGGCATAAGGCCCAGTGCAAATCTAGCCATCAGCACAAGGTTGTAACTATACAACTGCGCCGACCCAAAAGTATATGTTTTAAAGGGACAACTTCAGGAATGGTCAACAGAGATTGTATTCCTAACATATTAAGGGATACAATGGCATTCATTATGATGTGTGACAGTACACAGGGGTCACTCTGATAGTCCTCAAGTATTCGGGATTGAGAATGCAGAGACGGTGACAAAATGTCGTGTAACATTCGCTCATATGTTATGATCGTATGTTTGAAGGTGGGCCTTCCAACCTTCAAGATATGATTTTACATAATGTTACTAGGTGCTTATGCTTGCTTTTCTTGGGCACATTTGGGCATGGATTAGTTGGGGGATTCAGATAAAAGAACAGGCTTGGACTTGTACTCTTGTTCCCTTACCTCATCTTGGAGTTTAATCTTGGATCTTAGTCTCATGGGATCTCCTCTATGAGCTAATAGCTTTAGGAGTGACACTACATGGGAAACCTTGATTTTGGTTGCGTGGTCTCGCTTCCTGATACCATATATCTTACTTTCCTTTACTCATTACAATCCATTTTTCACATTTTTCCATCTTGGTCCACATTTGTCCATTGGGTCCACAAAGTTTTAGCCATACCCTCCCCTTGTCCACACCTTGGGCCAAAATTAGAATGATGCCCCGGAGGTTGATGCAACTAAAAATAAAGATAAAAACATAATATGTCCACATACAATAGGAAATGTACTAAAAAATGCAAAATATGGTCGGGACAAAATAATTTAGCATGTGGGAAAAAGCCAAACATGAGCTATACCCCCTATCATTATGGCCATCACCCTAGTTCCTAGGGCTCCTATGAGTGCCTCCTATATCATTATGGAACCCATGATTGTCCCAACCCTTAGTAGGAGATAAACTACCCCACCTTAGGGGGGTATTCACTACTACATCTTACACATCATGATCTCATCCCCTTGAGCCCTGAGCAGTATAAAGAAGAAAAATTAATAAAAGGAAAAAAGGAATATGAATAAAGGTGGAAAAACAAAGGTCAGGGTAACTCATGTGCCATGATTTATCCCTCATACACTCATATAGCCAAGGTGTGGGCCTCCTTTATTATAGCTACCCTTTTACCATGGCATGTGCCCTGGAGCCTTCCTCTTGCCCCATTTTGTTCCATCATTATTTCACATAACACATGCCATCTGATGGATGTACCATGACCCTGTCACTCCCTTAGAGGTTAAAATAACCTAATAGGGTCCTTCATTAACTCCCTTGTCGAGAAAGGTAACATTAGTACATGTCTAAAGCCTATTTGGAAGAGCATGCCACTATGAAGTGCGCACTTATGACCTTGATTATCAAGCTTATTTACTTAATTTCACTAATCATTAATTGTATTGGAAGGTTAAGAGACACATTGGATCTTATACAAGATTAAATGTGGGTCTTCATCTTGGTCTTAGTCTCCCTATACGAGGTCGACATTAGGAGAATTTTGAGGTCTAAAATGGGCCTCCTAAAGAAAATGTACAATCAAAATTCACTTTATGAGAACCAATCACATTTTAGGGGATGACATCATCCCTAATGGTTGAGGTGGCATTGCTTGAGTTAAAGGTACTTACTTGTCACATTCTCAATGGTGGATAAAAACTCATGGTTAACCATGGTAGTGCTCTAAATATTTTTAAAGTCAAAGTAAAGTACTCAAAATAAATGTCATTTCACACTTTTTGAATACAATTCATACATAAAATAATATATTACATTTATTATATTATTATTATATAGTACATTAATTACATGTTATTATACAGTTTAAATAATATAAATTTAATTAATAACATATTGTATAATTAAGAATTTATGAATTTATATTTATATTTTATTTTAAGTTATTTAAGTACAAAGGACAAATGCATTAGTTCAATGATAATGATTTTTTCTTGAAAAACTCATTCTTATTTATAGTCACATCAATACAAGTTTTTTATTAATTTTATTTTGGTACAACTTTTGAATTGAATTTAACCATGGTTACATGGATTGTGGTGCAAAAAGTGAATTGAAAATTCATAAATATTATTTTATTGATTTAGCTATTATTTTATTATTTCCTTAGGAGACCCATTTTAGACCTCAAAACTCCCCTAATGATCCCTCCAAAGGGACATAATGGCACTCGTAGGGTGACCGTTGAGAGATATGGGCCTCCAGCATTGCAAAACATTTATTGCCACGCTATGGACTTCTTCAACACCACCACATTTCTTGTCCATGCCCCAACCTAGAGATGATGATGCACTTGGACCATGTTGCCCATTCGACCACACATTGCACCTGACACTTACAGTTGATCGAAGTCCTAAAGGAAGTTTTGTATCTTCCAGGGAGACATGGGAAGGATTGTGTCATATTCTATCCCTTATTGATGGAGCATCGACATGAAATTTAGCCTTTTGGAGACCCATGAGACCCATTTGGAGCCCACCAAGCCCAAGATGGGGTTTGGAGATGTTTTGCAGCATTTGGAGGGTGTCCCCCTCGTTTTCATCATGTTTGAGGCCCTCACTTTCCTCATAGAACATTGAGGTCTCATCTTGGCCTTCCAACAACCATTCCTACTCCATTTGGCATTATTGCAACCGTCTTAGGATGGCTTATCATTCACTTTAGCAGTTATTTGGTGGGTTTGTCACCAAATACATGTTATTTGACACATTAAAGTAACTTTAGGGGCATTTAGGCTAATTCAAACTTGTGAGAGCCTCGTATAAATAAGAGAGACCTCATTTTTATTTGATCATCACACTTGGGATTTTCGACTACCTCATTAGAGGATTTTCGGCCTTCAATTTTGTGGAGAGATTTGGATGAAGCTAATGCATATTGATTGTTGGACACCTAATCCTTTAAGGGTTGGTGTGGTAGGCAAAGAGTCAAAAGGAGTCCAAGAGACCCTGGAATTTAAAATCCAAGGGTCACTCCATTGTATGATAAATTTGTATCATTGTGAGTAATCCAAGGGTCACTCTTTCAACAACAAGTGCATTTCACTTTTTTCCAATGTTATGACATACGCGTGTGATAGTCAAATTCACTCTGCTAAACAACAGTTATGGTCAGTGGATTGACTATGTTTATGAAAACATTTTTAAATAATAAATAAATAAATTTTTCTTAATGTTCTTGGCATGATTTCGGATTCTTTTGTGTTATCTAGTTGTGACTTTCACTTCACAATTTGTTATTGTTCCCCGTATCACTTATGTTTTATAATGTAGTCTTTGGTTGTGACTTTAAGTATATTATTGCATTTCTCTTTTGGTAGAGGCGATCAATTTCCCGATTGCGAGCAATATTTTGAGTTGGCGAATTTTGGCAATACCTGATACTATAATAGCGTTCTTTAGGCATCAATCACAATATTTAAGAGTTATCACAATATTTCAGAAACCTTTCATTCGAAACATTTAATAACTTCCGACGCAAATCCATCCTCAATTCAACAATATTACCTTCCCATAATTTTCAATTCGGATGATCGAATATGAAATTTCGTGAATAACTGATCGGTTATGCATGAAAATATGCAGATTTCTAAGCTTCGGACGGCTCAACATAAAAATTTCCCAACTTGAGTCCTCTTATAAATGAATGTTTAAGGTTGGGTGCACAGATCATAGGCTTCCTTGGCCAACGTAGTGGATGGAATAAACTAAGATACTCTGTTTCCATTTGGCTTAAGGTATGAAACTAAAATGATATTTTTTCACATATAGAGCATGGAGATCATTAACCTCCCGGCAATTGCGGAAATTGATGACATTTTCGAAGATTAAATAACAAAAAAAAATTATGTCGATTAAATTCTGAATATTTTGAAATGTTTGCTTAAAGTTAAAATAATTGTGTGAGGAAGCAAGCTCATGTATTCCTAGTTCGATACACTTCATTGTTTCACACAACTATTTTTCTACTTGATTTAGACATTACTAACAAAATGGCTTTTTATAAAATTAGCTTTTTTATTTTAAAATGAGTTGTGAGGCTGACAAATAGTAAAATAAAAATGTATTTTGCTGAAAGTAATGTCACATCAAAATTTGTTGTTGGCTAATAAAAAATTTAAAATAAGATTTTCAAAAATTATAAAAATATTTTCAAAAAACTTTAACTACAAAACAATTATAATCCTATAAAAACAAAACCTAAGAAGTAACACCAAATATCAAATACCAATTATATAAGTTAGTATCAATAATATCAAATACCAATTATCAAATTAGTATCATTTCCTAGATTGTAAATTGTAATATTTCATAATGAACATGAATTTGATTATATGTGTGATGTTCATTTGTGAACTTAGAATGCATCTTTGTAATCACTGCAACAATGTATTTTTTTTTATAAAAAATATATATTTTATCAATCTTTAAATTAACAAAAAAACCAATCTTACTCTGCAAAAAAATATCAAATATTATTTTACTTTAACTATTATCATGATATTTCTTCTCCTACTATTATTGTTGACCATATGTACTCTTGTTTTTATATATAATATGAAAAATATGTTCTCATATATATTACCACTATACATCAAACATATTTTTCAGCTTTAAGTTAGTATCATTAAATTAGTATCATTTCCTAAATTGTAAATTGCAGTATTTTATAATCACAATTTATGCATATATTTTATCAATCTTTAAATTAATAAAAAAAACCAATCTTACTCTGCAAAAAAAATTCAAATACTATTTTACTTTAACTATTATCGTGATATTTCTTCTCCCACTATTATTGTTGACTATATGTACTTTTGTTTTTTTATATAATATGAAAAATGTGTTTATATATATATATATATAACCACTATACACTAAACATATTTTTCAGCTAAGTTAGTATCATTAAATTAGTATAATTTCCTTGATTGTAAATTGCAGTATTTTATAATCACAATTGATGCACGTGAATTTGATTATGTGTGTGATGTCGATGTTCATTTGTGAACTTGGAATGTGTCTATGTAGTGACTGCAACAATGTATTTTCTTTTATGAAAAATATATATTTTATCAATCTTCAAATTAATTAAAAAAAAAAACCAATCTTACTCTACAAAATATATCAAATATTATTTTACTGCAATCTTGTGTTAACTATTATATTTCTTCTCCCACTATTATCTTCTACCTATATATATATATAACCACTATACACCAAACATATTTTTCAACTCAAAACATTTTAAACAAAATTGCATCAATTATTAATTATAATAGTATCACTTTCTATATTGTAAATCACAATCTATTCAATTATTAATTATATTAGTATCACTTTCTATATTGTAAATCACAATCTATTCAAGTGAATTTGAATATGTGTGCGATGTTGATGTTCATTTGTGAACTTACAATGCATCTCAATATGATTGAGATAACGCATTTTAAAATGTGTGAACTTATAATGCATATCAATATGATTGCAACAACTCATTTTAAAATGTGAGAAATATATAATAATATAGACTAATTTGGACATTCTTTTTCTTAATCACAATTATGTCAATGTCCTCAGTATATGCTTTTTAAAAAGTGTCTTTTTACCTTATTGAGTTTAAATGTCAGTGTGTTACCTTTGATCACACTTATATATAATATATTACTTATCAAATTAACATTTATGTTTTTTTGATATTTTTATGGATAATAAATCAAAATGTAATAAATATTTTAATTTGTTTTGTTTTATTGTTAGGAAACCAAATTAATGACAAAATCTTAAATTGTCCTATGAGTGTTCAAAAAAAGTCAATACATATTGAAAGTTTGCACCGAAGACATGTGTTGATTATCCCAAAAGTTATAGTGAATAACTTTACATAGCATATAGATATGAAATTAAAATAAAATCAACAAATCATGTTGAAGAAGAAGAGTCAGAGGAGACCATTTCAAATGATCTTAAACTCTCACTACATAGCCTTTCTAATCCAAAGTGAGGCCTACTTGATCTTCCATTTGTTGCATATGATGGACCATGGATTTCATCAATAAAAGAATTTCCTCCAACGCTAGTAAAGTCTCCTTCTTTGCTTCCTTATGTTCAGATAAAACCCTATCCACTAATGTCTTCATTACCCATTAGAGGTCAATCGTTTCTATATTTGGTTATCTCTACCTTGGGCGTACCTTATATCAAAGACCTAGTTAGCCACTTTTTTTGCTACATCTGTGTTTGGTAGATAACTACGATCAACACTGAGTTTTGTCTTTGCCTCCTCTATCTCTTCTTGTAGAGAAGGGGAAGTATAAACATGAAACTAACTCGTTTATGCTTCCATGCTTTGAAAAATTTTCATACCTTCCCGTGCGTCATAGTAATCCACCCCTTTATGACTTCGAGTGTGTTGCCTTCGCATGGTGAGAACCTAGGAACATGTTGACAGTGTTGGACATGTCAACATTCAAATGGATATCCCCTGTATGTGGTCCCAATTAGACCTCACACCATTTGGGATAGGAGCCCCATCCGGAATACGGCCCGATTATCTTTTTCTTCAAGATTTTCTTTGGATTTAGCTGTCAACAAGAGAGAGGATCGCATGTGTACCTTCGAAAAGCAAGTAGGTGTGCCTGGTGAGTGTTCGGTTGTAGGTGTGTCAAGGTTCTTCTACTGCGAAGGAAAAATAAAGTGAGTCTCTGAGAGAGATGTAATAGTACCACCCTAGCAAAGACACACATAAACACAAAAAATTTGTCTAACATCTAGTGGAATAGTCCACAAATATGTGATGGCCATTCCAACCATTACAACACATTCTCAATATGATAAGCACTAAAATAATTGAAATAGTTCAACTACTTTAGTACAGGTGAAAAAAAAACATGAATCATAAAAATTCACACAACAGTCTTACAAATATTCATAATCCATGCATGAATAACGTGTTGGCCATCAGGCTTCATATATTAAGTAAAATTCCTAGGACACATTTATACATCAAACACCACTAGCTCCAATAGTGGAGCGTTGGAGCAAATACTTTCTCCCCAAAAGAATTAGCCTGTCTCTTTGATGCCTTATGGGAGAAGCCAAGGTGAAAATTCCTTTTCTTGTACAATGAGGGTGTATATAACCAATGGCGTGATTCTTCACCTCCCTTGTGACTCTTGGACTACCCTCATGAGTGTTTAACTTCCCTAAGTTTTTTCCACTTTCACATGACTCTTTACATTTTGTACATGTCCTTTGGACTTCCACTTTACAATACATTCGAATAAGAATTTACATAATCCACAAAATGATGTGGCATATGATGACTCATGACATGACATGACATGACACTAGTGACATGGACTGCATAATGACATGGAAATGTCAATCCATTATTTGTTATTGTTTGCTTTGTGTCTTCTCAAAGATAAAGCATGATCTCCTCTTCCACCTCCATATGGCTTAGAGATGAGGATTCATTAGTGTTATCATATCTTGAGTTGTCCCAAGTTATTTTCCATTTTCTTGCTCTTGATTTTGCAACTCATACTTTCAGCTATAGAGGTGTCTTCTAGCATGATCCCCTTCTCCATCTCCTTGTTCATCATCCTTTCATAGCATGATAAAGTATGTGCATCTATGATTCACTCATGACAAGGTGACATCAGTCTGATAAAACAATAGTCTAAAATGCTACATGATGATCCACTGGCTAAGTAGAAACTGAGTGGCAGGTTGAGAGAGAGGCTTAAGGACTGCGCAAGTGAGGAATTCAAGGGTCAATACAGAGCCTTGAGACTGTGTAATGCACATTTCAAGCAGGACAGGGTTTGATGACTTCACGGTTGAGGGATTAAAGAAGCCAGGTTTAGGGATTGAGCACTGAGATTGCCCAATGTGTAGTGCTGGAGGATAGGGAGATCAGGTGATTGTGTAATTGCGTAGTTTAGGAGCTCAAGGATGAGGATTTAGGACTAATATTGTGCAATGTTCAGTTCAAGCCTGGCTAGAGGAAAATATTGCGCAATTATGGGGCTTAAGGTTTAGGCTTGAGCACTGTGATTACACAGCGCGCAGTTCTGGGAGGTATAGATTGCGCATTACATAGTGCCAAGATGCAGGGTTTCTACTTAAGGGCTGAGACTACGCAATGTGTAGTTCAAGAAGGCTAGATGAGGCTAGGTTTCCCGGTCGGGGAGTTTTTCATATTTGACTAAGTGTGGGATCCATGAAGCTAAACATTGACAAGAATTGATTTGTGATCATACAATTAGAATAATTGACGAAACAACATATATCACCCAGAACACATGAACAACATACTCTACTCATTGTGACAGCTTACCTGAAGTGTGACACTAAAGATACACTTGTCGATGATAGTGACAGCATTTGTGCGAAAGTGCCTAAAACTTTGGGAATGAGTGCAATAGGTGCTCCCATGATAAGAACAACTCATTTACAAATGGACTACCCCTTGAAGCCACCAAAAATATCTTTTGTGAATTATGCAACACTCCACATGCTAAAAGACAACACTTTGATTTTCTCACAAATGGGACAAGTAAACCTAGAAAAAACATATGCAATAACTCTTAATGCTTGCATTGACAGTATGAAAAATCAAAGCAGACTTTGAAATTTTGGTGTAGGCCAAAATTTTGGAGGGTCTTTTAGTAGTGACAACACTTGGTGACACACTTGTTGAATTTCAACTTCTTTTCCTTGGTTAATTATTTAATTCATGGTCCAGTTCTTCATGGAGTACTCATTCATCGTGAAAATCACTTTAGTTTCCCCACTTACCCGATGAATAAACATAGTCCCCTTTGTCCCTTCTCGATTGAAAAAAAACATAATATTAAGAATATCGCAATGTTTCGAATCAGGAAAAAGTAGTATAGTTCATGACCTTTAGATTTTAAGAGTATAATTTTTCATCTATGGTTTTTCTCCACTGGTAGGAAGCCTGTACAATACCCCAACAGAGTCACTACAGGAACACAAACATTGATTTTCTTCCAGCAGGCCTGGACAGTACCCCGACAAAGATGCTTGCTTCACCTCTCTGCACAGGAAGCCTTTCTCTTCTTTTACCCTTTATTTATATATTTATATAGGAATGTGCATAGGAACTTATTCATTTCATGGGTGGAAGAGGGATCCTGACTTATTCAAAGCATAAGAGGTTGTTCCTTCAGAGAAGCATATAAAGACCTCTAATTTAGGCTTGCTCATTTAGATTTTTCCCCTTTTCCTCCTCTACTTGATTGGATAAGCGTGAAAACATTGAAACATAAAGAACTAAGTACAGGTGTAAGGTTTTCAAAATAGAAACAGGTATCATGGTTCAACACAAAACTCTCCTTATGGAAGGATCTTTTTTTCCATCAAAACATCGTTGACCAAAAGACGTAACAAAAACAAAGGAGGGGCGAAAGTTAGCCAAATGGTGTAGTGTAACAAGACTCTTTTCAACTCAGCCACACACAATGAAGCCAGAAAACACATTTACACACGATGTTTATTTACATACAAAAAATGAAAACTCAAGACCAAACAAAACAAAAAACCAAAAGAAAAAACTATGTACATAAGGTAGCGCACAACCCTAGACCATCATTGAAAATATTATTTTAAATCTTGGACATTAACGGGAAGAGGGTCAATATTCCCATATAAATATTGAATACGGTATGTGTGTTGGCTAAGATTATTGTGCGTGGTATATGGTCTGATCCACAAGGACTAGAACTCGGTATGTTTCCCTTTGTCTTCATGGGCTTTGTCCCACTTCAAGACCAGGTCACCCACATTGAATTAATTTTTCCCTGCAGACTTCTTGTCAAACCATCTCTTGATACGACTCTGATAGAGGGTGATTTTATTTTTAGCTTTTATTCTTTCTTCCTATAACTTGTGAAGGGTGTCTATCCTACTTTGAACCAATAGGCATGGCTTACCATAGGACTCTTTTGAAAGTTGACGACCAGGTAGATAGATGTTTGGAGGTAGGATAGATTCTTTTCCATACACCAGGAAGTAAGGATATTTTTTCAGAGAAGGCTTAGGCATGACTTGGTCAACCCATAGGGTGGTCACTAAAGCAGAGTTCCAGTTCCTCTATTCAGAGAAAATGGTCTTCTTAATGATGTGGATAACATTCTTATTGTTGGACTCAACAAGACAATTTCCTTGTGGATAGTAATTAGCATAATGTTTCAATATAATACCATTTTCCAATGCAAAATAATATAATCTCAACGAAGAAAAATAAATTTCACTGTAAAAAACAAGTGAATTTGGAATGTCAAACCAAGAGATGATATTCTACTTGAGGAATTTGATGACTTCCTGATCGTTCACTTGCTTAAGTGGAATTAGTAATGATATAGCGGTGTTGCTTCGATGAGTGTGGAAAAATATCATCGATAACTTCCAAAGCCCATTGTTGAAATGGTTCTTCCACAGCGACAAACTGCAATGGGGCGACTGACTTATTTCATTAGTCGGCACACTTTTGACAGACTCGACACTTGCAGGCATATGCATGAGCATATTTGAAAAATGTGGCCCAATAAAAATTGGCCCGCATGACTTTGTGCATTGTAGTTTTACTGACAAATTCCCCCCAGCTGGTCCATCATGGAGGTCACGTAACACCTTTCCTGAATCTTGTGCTTCCAAGCATCTAAGCAGGACTTCGTTGTGGTGATTTCAAAAAAGCACCTCGTACACTAACTAGTAACATAAGGATTTTAATCTGACTACCCTCCTTTTCCATTCGGAGAAGTGAGAGGGAAAGGTACCATGATCAAGATATTGGTGCAAATTTGCATACCAATAGTTTGAGATAGTAGTGGGGGTAGCTCACTCAACATTGTACATCTAGATCTCCTGCTTGCATCCAGATGGATCATCTTCTATTTCATTCACCACTTCACCTACTAGCTGGCATAGATCATGGCCCTTGATAATGTGAACTGGTTTGAATTCCAAATCATAATCTTTTAAACCAGTAAGCCAATTCACTCTTATCTCACCTAGCTCTTGTTGAACAAACAATGATCTCATTGTTGGGTGCGGCACAAAGATAATACAATGATTCTTCAAAATATAGGGTCAGAAGTGCTTCGCCTCCTTGTAGACTACATAAGTTGATTTATCAATGGCGAGATAGTTGAGTTTAGGTCCTTGTAGGCTAACACTTATAAAATATATAGGGCACTCATTACTATGATCATATTTTTGCGTAAGCACAAAGGCAAGATGAGTATCATAAGATAATTTGTAGAGCAGAAAATCCTTGTTGAAATTTGGGTTATACAAGGTTGGTGCTTCTGTGATCTCTTGCTTAATATGGGAAACTTAATAATTTTCCCTTTTGTCCCAATTTCATATTATATCCTTTCTCACCATATCCTGCATGGGTTTCACAATTCTTGCGTAATCGGAGATGAACTTGCGAAGAAATTTTATCTTCCCCGGGAAGGACTGCATAGCTTTCTTGTTTACTAGGAAGGGAACCAGTGTGATAGCCTTGACCCTTTCAGGGTCTACTTTAATCCCACTTTTTGATATAATATGGCCCCCTAGGTTTCCCTCGGATACTTCAAAGATGCTCTTCTTGGGATTAAGATATACCCCATAATTTCGACATCACTCAAAGATTTGCTTTAGGTGGCGTAGGTGGTTAGATCTCTTCTTTAAAAACACTGTGACATCATCTAGATACACCACCACGCTTTGAATAATCATACCACAAAATGTGATTTCCATCACACGTTGGAAGGTTGCACGTATATTAATCAACCCAAAACACATTTTTATAGGCCATTTTGTCACATCCAGTCATTAGGCCTCCTAATGGGATCAATCAACATCATTTTCCCCCTTGTCAACATCATTTCACAAATCCCTAAGTAAACCTCCTTCATTTCCCATAATTTTTGCCTAAAACCACCTCATATGAGCCAGTTTTAGTACCAATGCTCCTTAGCCTTCCTTTGGACAACGTTCATCTATAGGTTTCTTTGTTGTGGCTAGCGTTGATCACCTACAGGTTGCTTCCCTTTGCACCTGTGTTGGTTCTAGACTTTTGGAAAAAGAGAGAATTTCTAGAGCTTCCTCTTCTAGAAGCTTCCAAAAAATTTTACAACCATTTACCTTTGATTAAAATTTCGGATCCTGCCTCATCCTTCTTTGGATTTTCTATCCCTTATCCTTTGATCCCATCTTCACATCAAAGGTGGATCTAAATCCTTAAATTGTTAATTGGATAAGAACTCCCAACTTACCTCACTTTTCTATATATTTATTGCCTTTCATATGCAAGGGGTTGGATTTTGGAGAGTTTTTCTACCCTTATGTTGCTAAGGTGAAAGGTTAACATTCCATGCATTTATGGTGATTAGAGGTGCATGTTGTGACAAGGAAAGGACAAGACAACTTTGAGGAGATCTTCTACAATATCAAGACTTATTTATGGTTGTAATCTCCTTCCATTTATATTAATGCAAATAGTTTCTATTTTCCTATATTTTGTGTCGTTATTTCATATATTTCAATACCATGTTGTTCTATTGAAAAGAGTACTTAGATGATATTGCATAGATCTCATAGTTTCTTGGCTTGTGTTATCTGAATGTGTGGGTTCTAATTTTGGAAATCGGAGCTAGAATTGGAGCATTCAAGCTAAAGAAGGAACAAAGCATACGACGAATACCAAGTAGGCTTCATTCCATCATCTATTTAATTTAATGAAATCATTAGGTTCCTTATTTCTCTATTGTTCTAGGTTGGCCATCGAACCTAGGGGAGATACTTTTGTCCGCAATTGTAAATCTCGTATAACAGGCATTCTCCTAAAAGCGAGCATGCCCCACTTCATTCGAAAGGTGGTTTTAAGTTTGTCAGGTTCTGAGACCAGAACCTGGTTGTAGCCAGAAAATATGTGAAATAGAGAAAACATTTCTAACCCTGGTATTGTTTTTAATATCTGCTCCATTGGCGACACATGATAATTGTCTTTGTCTGAGGCACGGTTAAGATTTCGAAAATCCACACACAAGTCTATTTCCCTGGACTTCTTCCTTACTGGGACCATATTAGAAACCCATGTTGAATGTCGCACTTTGTAAATGATCAGAGCATCCAGAAAATTCCTAAACTCCTTATGAATCAGGAGCTCAAGCGTTGGATGTACCTTTCGTAGCTTCTACTGAAAAGGTTTAGCCCCTTCCTTAATTGGTATAACATGTTGGATTATTCACATGTCGTAAGTTTTGAGCTCATCCTATGTCCATGTGAAAATTTCTCGATATTATTTGAATAAGTGGATAAATCCTTGTCACTCTTAAGGTGTGCAGCAAGTATCGAGATTAACAAACTTCGAATATTTCTTCATTCCAAGATTGATCTACTCATGCAATAGTGTTGAACTATGAGTTTTGGCATTGACTATTCCTCTAAAGAGATTATGCAAGTCATACAGTTTCTCTAGTGATACCATGCCCTTCAGCATGGGTTTCTCCTTGCTTTCTCGAGCTGCATCTTGCAACATTTTGTCGTTCTTGTCTTCGTCAATGGTTTCATCTTTGAACACATCAACATTTTTCATGAAATGCAGTACATGTTGGTCATCATTGAAAACGCGTAAATTAGTGATATTATAAGGGAAGGATGTCTTATAAATAATTTCACTAGAAAAAATGTCCCTAAGAGGTGACAACCTAGCAGTAGCATTTTCTCATGCATCCACAGTTGCATTACGCATTCTAGGAACATATACAATATTGAAAGCTTAGAATTGAAAAATCAAAATACATACCTCTTGTTGATAGCTTTTCAAATTAGGTGACACAAACTGTATAGTATTTCGTACTTGTCGTATGACGATCTCAGAGTCACCTATTGCTTTAAGAGTCTCGAATTTTAGGTCAATGGATTTCTGTAAGCCCATGATGAGTTATTTGTATTGTGCAGTGTTATTAGTGCACTCAAATTCCACGCGGAAATATATCAGGTGCTTCCTCCATTGCGTATCTACTAAAACAAAACTTGCTCCAGAGCCCTTTTGTGTCTTGGGACCGTCAAAATACAAAATCCAAACATTAGAAACACAAGAGTTATGCCCTATAATATTACCACTACTATATATTGTACATAGTTCATTTTCGCCAATTGGACTAGGAAGGAGTTCCAACTCTGTGTTTGGTGGGACTCGGGAAGGTTGAGTAAGGTAGCACCCAAGGTCATTCTCAAAAAAATAAAATCCAAAAATCAAATATGCGAAAGCAATTGGCTCATTATTTCCTTTGAAGGGTGTGACAGTGTGCTTCATGTAAGGTTATTGTTCCACCCATATTTGGTTATTCCTTCCCTTATACGAAAGCCATAAATGTGACCATTCGGTAGCATAATACCCTTGTAATTTTTTGGACCAATATCTACTTAGAAATACATTGTAGGCTTCTGGGATGTCCACAATTACTATGTTTATGCACTAGTGAACTCGTTGATCAGATGATATGAGAATAAGAACATCTTTTATTTCACCAACAGCTTGGACAAGATACCTGCTTAACTGAATAATCAGTGCATATGTTTTATCCCATTTAGCATTTATTTTCTTGCCTACAGACAATGGCATTACGTTTACAGATGCACCAGAATCAACTAATAAATTATGTACATTGTAATTACAAATATCGAACTTCAATAAAAATGGAGGGCAGAGTGTGTAAGCTTCTAGCATTAATGCATTAACAAAAGGCTCCAGGGGACCAGAAGACTTACCAGATCCCTTCTGCAAGGAATAATTATCACCGAAGGAAGGTTGGTCAAGAGTTTGGACAAGCATTTCTCATTGGATTGTGATCCTTGTAAGCTCGAAGATTGAAATATTAGCAAGGGATTTCTTCATGTCTTCAACTATATTATAATTGAGCATGGCAGGGATTGTCGAAGTGTCTAGAGGAGTGGATTTATTTTATACTTCTTGAATAGTAGAATTTATTTTCTGTTGGCAAAAGTATTTTTCGTTGAAGCAGTACTTCCAGACTTACCCTGAGTGTTATGAGTTGAGTTGACAGGCGTTGTAATTTTTATTAACAAGTGTTCTTTCAATTTCTGGCTCGTCAGCTCTTGTTCATAAACTGGCCCTTGGCTTATCAACTTATATCGACTATTTTTATTTTGATTTGGGGCCTCACTCAGTGGTGGTTCTTCAACATATTTCTTTTAAACTATGAATACATAATTGAAAGAATTTACTACATTCCCAACACTCGCAGTCTCTTTAGGCTCCAGCGTTTCTTCCTTTTCTTCTATTGGCTCATTTTTCTCATCTGAAAGCATTTTGTCAATGATGTGCACAGCCAAAGCATTCATGTTGTGATTCCACTATTGGTATGTCTTATTTGTATGATATTCTTGATGAAAAGAACAATATAGATCCATTCCCATGTTTTCGACCTTCATCACGACGTTCGAGATTTGTGCAAACTTAGCTGGATGATTATTGTAGTTGTTGTGGTTGGTATCCCTTATCAGAAAGTTGAACTTTGGGGGCTTTCTGTTGACGGTGTTCTCACTTGACCTATGTTTTAATTTTCTCATCTCATTAGATAGAGACTTGGTGGTCCAGGTCAAGCTTCCAAGATTAGTGGCTTCCTTATCCTTGGCCTTACTTGAAGAGGCATGAGACCTTTTATCTGTCTCCTTGGAGTCTTTGATGGTTCATCATCAACAATGACTCTAATTACGTGCAAGTCCTTCTCAAATGTAATGGCTTCTTCAAAATTTTCATCTAAATTTTATTTCCCATTTATCTTGACGAACTGTGTGATACTTGTCAGTAAGGCATAAGTGTAGTAATCAATTGTGATGGAGTCATTTGGTTTCGTATTCGTAGGAAATTTTTTCAATATGTGATTGAACCTCTAATTAAAATCTTTAAATTTATCTTTCTTCTATGTATTCATATTTCCCAACTCTTTTACTAACATGTATGGGGTTTTTTCATCAGAAAACTTTTCAAGGAACAACTTTTTAAACCCTTTCCAATTCTAAATTGAATTTGGAGGAAGATTGTGGTACCAGACAACTTCTCTACCATCTAGGGTACAAGGAAAGAGTCTACATGCAACATCATTGTTATGTAGCTCGATCATCTGTAGGTGTAGGTAGAAGTTATCCAAATGGTCTTTCGCTTTGACTGCTTTGTTAGGGTCATACTTTGTTAACAACTTCTTTGGGTGTCTTGGCATCTTCTGTAAAATACTCGTTAAAGCAACTGGTCCCTGAGACATCCAATCCAGATATTGGTCCACCATGTTTTAGTATTTGTGCTCCTCCTCTTCTTCGTAATCTTACGGGGTCTTGCTCCTCCTCTTTGTAACCTCCTAACCTGCAAAAATTGTCATCTAAGAGCACAACATTATCTATGTCACCCTCATTAAAAGATGGAGGTTTCTCTAGTTTCTCTATGTTAACTGTAGACTCTGCTAACTCTTCAATGGTGGCGAGAACCAAATATTAAATTGTAGAGACCACTACCCCGATAGGATTGGTTGCTTTATTTTTTGGAAAATAAGGAAGATTATGTACTCTAGGGATTAGTCCAATTGCCTTTTTAAAGCGACAGGTAATAGGTTGGATTGCTCAGATGTGCTCGTAAGAAATTTCGCAAGTTTTTTTCAAGGCCAAGTCGAGAAGATATGCCAAATTTAGGAATATGAGTAGTATAGGTGTTGGGAATGTTGGTGCCTTGATCGAAAGAAATATGATGAGGGTGGGTGGAATTATCAGCCATAAAAACCAGGTTTCCCTCCTTCTAGCACCAGAAATGTTGACAGTGTTGGACCTACCAACATTTAAAGGGGTCTCCCCGATATGTGGTCCCAATTAGACCTCACACCATTTGGGATAGGAGCCCCATTCAGAATACATCCTGGTTACCATTTTCTTAAATTTTGATTGGATTTAGCTGCCAGCAAGAGAGAGTATCGCATGTGTGCCTTCGAAAAGCAAGTAGGTGTGCGTAGTGGGTGTTGGGTTGTAGGTGTGTCAAGGTTCTTCTATTGCGAAGGAAAAATAAAGTGAGCCTATACAAGAGAGGTAATAGTACCACCCTAGCAGAGACACACAAAAACAGGAAATATTCATCTAACGTCTAGTGGAATAGTCCACAAATATGTGATGGTAATTGCAACCATTACAACACGTTATCAATATAATAAGCATTAAAATAACCAAAATAGTTCAAAAAAATTAGTATAGGTAAAAAAAAACAGGAATCATAAACATGTGCACAAAAATATTACAAATATTCATAATCCATGCATGAAGAAAGTGTTGGAAATCAAGCTTCATATATTAAGTAGAAGTATTAGGACGCATGTATACATCGAACACCATTAGCTCCAATAGTGGAGCATTGGAGCCACTACTTTCTCCCTAAAAGAACTAGCTTGTCTCTCTAATGCCTTATGGGAGAAGCCAAGGTGAAAATTCCTTTGCTTGTACAGTAAGGGTGTATAAATAACCAATGGGGTGATTCTTCACCTCCCTTGTGACTCTTGTACTATGGTCATGACTGTTTTACTTCCCTAAGACTTTTCCACTCTCACATTACTCTTTACATTTTGTGCATATCATTTGGAATTCCACTTTACAATGCATTCGAATAATTTACATAATCCAGAAAATGATGTTGCACATGATGACTCATGACATGACATGACACTGGTGACATGGACTGCATAATGACATGGAAATGTCAAGCCATTCTTTGTCATTGCTTGCTTTGTGTCTTCTCAAATATAGAGCATGATATATTCTTCCACCTCCATATGGCTTAGACATGAGGGTTCTTTTTTGTTATTAGATCTTGAGTTGTTGTCCCAAACTGTTGTCCCTTTGCTTGCTCCTGATCAATTAACTTCTACTTTCAGCTACAGAGGTGTCTTCTAACATGATCCCCTTCTCCATTTCCTTATCCATCATCCTTTCATAGCATGATAGAGTACCTGAATTTGAAATTCACCTATGACAAGACAACATCACACTGATAAACCCCTAGTCTAAGATGATACATGATAATCCAGTCGCTGAGTTGAAACTGAGTGGAAAGTTGAGAGAGAGGCTCAGGTATTGTGCAATTGCATAGCTTAGGCACTCAAGGGTTGGCACTGAGCCTTGAGATTGTGCATTGTGCAGTTCATGCAGGACTAGGCTTGAGGATTACATAGTTGAGGGATTCAAGAAGTCAGGTTGAGGGCTTGAGAAAAAATATTTCCCATTGCGTAGTGTTGGAGGACATGGAGGCTAGGTAATTGTGTAATTGTGTAGCTCATTAGATTAAGGCTGAGGCTTGAGTGTTGATACTGCGCAATGTGCAGTTTAGGCTTTGCTGGAGGGAAATATTATGCATTTATGGGGCTTGGGAGTTTGGGCTTGAGAAATTTGAATGTGTATTGTGTAGTTATAGGAGGCAGAGATTGTGCACTATGTAGTTCCAAGAGGCAAGGTTTCTTCTTAAGGGTTGAGACTGTGAAATTCGAAGCTCATGAAGGTTGTATGAGGCTAGGTTTCCCGGTTAAGGAGTTTTCCATATTTGACTAAGTGTGGGATCCATGAAGTTGATGTGAACAATGACAATACTTGATTTTGATCACACACTTATAACACTTAACGACACAACATAGATCACCCTGAACAAATGAACAACATACTCTCCTTAATGCGACAACTTTGTGACGGCTTACCCCAAGTGCGACACTAAAGATACACTTTGCGACAACAGTGATGACACTTGTGTGATAGTGCCTAAAACTTTGGGAATGAGTGTGATAGGTGCTCCCATGATAAGAAAAACTCATTTACACAAGGAATACCCCTTAAAGCCACCAAAACTAGATTTTTTGCATTCTGCGACACTCCACATGCTAAAATACGATGATTTTATTTTCTCACAAATGGGACCAAAAAACTTAGAGAAAACATATGCAATAACTCTTAATGCTTGTGAGGCTTTGAAATTTGGGTGTAGGCTAAAATTTTGGAGAGTGTTGTAGCAATGAAAACAGAACATGAACTAGACTAATAACGAATAGGAGAAGAGGAAGGCATGGCGAGGATGAGGTTTTTGGGAGATTAAAGGGAAGCACCATCAGAGGAACCAAGAGAAACAAATAAGCAGGAAAATCCTCTCTCACTACATTTCAAAGACAGTGGAGCAATTGTAGAGGAGAAAGGGACATGGAAGGATAAACACCAACTAAGAGGGAAGGCTACAAAGTTACAAATAATCATAACCCGAATACCAAGAGGAGTTAGGAGGAAACAACTAGGTCTAAAGGAAACCCAAGAAATAGAGTTGAGAGGCCTTGATAAAGAAATAAAACCAACAAGCAAAAATGCCATAACAGAGCATAAAATGCACAGGTTCAAAATACATTGAGAAATCATAAAATCAAATGGGAGTTAAGGTGTAGTAAATTCCATAGCACAGAGAAGGTCAAGCTCGTGTAATGGGAATCTATCTCTTATCATTATTGTGGTGGAGCTCTCATCTTCATGGATTAACATTAAGAGCTTTGAAGAGGGTTGTTTGGAACATACCCTCAACTTAGAGCTAAGAGGAAGACCCAACATGCCCCCCTTCACATGTTTCTCCTCTTTCCACCCATTTGGAAAAAATCAACATTTAAATTATTTATTAAGTTTATTTAAAATTTCATTTAAAAAAGAGTTAATAAATTAATAAAATTATTTTTTTTATAAAACAAATTTTACTCATTTTACTTCATTTTTCAATATTTTAATCACTCAAATCATTAGGCCAAGAGGCATTCTACAACACAGTATTGGGTAGATGTGTAGGTGTTAGATGTTAGACGTTAGTTCTAAAAAAAAATCAAATTAATTTTTTTATATTGTAATTTAGTTTTTATTAATAAAATTACAAACAATTTTGTACATTAAAGAAAATCAGAATATGTCTATCCCATTAAAATATATAACATATAAATAGCAGTTATAAATTAAGATCAATTTTACCATATAAATTAAAATAATAATTTGGTAACCATATTTAAATTTAATCAACAACCACATAACAAATCAATATTTACAATATAACAATATTATTAACCATGAATATTCACCCCTAATTTACCATGGATATTATTAACTTCTAATAGGCTTTGTTAGAATACCATGGGCCAATATCATGGCTTATCAATGCCACATACCCAAAAACAATAACAAATTTGAAAATAAAAATATTTTATAAATATTTTATTTTAATTTAATTTTTGAACATTTTTAAAATTAAAACATAATACTTACAATAAAATTACAATATAACAAGATTCTTAACCGTGAATATTCATCCTCATTTTACCATGGATATTATTAACTCGTGAATATCCATTCTCATTTTACCATGGATATTATTAACTTGTAAATAGGCTTTGTTACAATATGATATGCCAAGTCAATACCACCACTCTGTAAACATTTTGACTTGGTCAAAATAAAATTAAAATTAAAATTAAATAAAAAAAATAAATTAAGTTAATAATAATAATTATCAATAAAATATTATGACTTGGTCAAATTACTTAAAACTAAAAATAAATTAATTAATTAATAGTTATAATTATATAATTTAATTAATTATAATTAATAATAAAATTATCTTAGATCCATCTTAATTCCATATCTATCAAGGGTCTAGTGGGATCAAATCTTTTGAGATGCAAATCTCTTTCAGAGTGAAAAGAGATTTGATCCCTCTAGGTGCTTCGTAGATCCGGAATTAAAATGGCTCTAAGTTAGTTATAAAATAATTCAAAACCCTTAACCTAACATATGACTTAAGATGATCCACACTTCTGATTCCAAACTAGTCCACATATTATCATGTGATTATCACCAAAAAAAACGCTTACCGTACAAATTAAAAATTTTAATACAAATTTCACTCAATCAAAAAATAAATGAATCACTATATTCATTATAAAATAATCCAAAACCCTTAACCTAAGACAAGTTTAAAATAACTTAAATCAAATTAATTTTTTTAATACAAATTTCATTCAATCAAATAAAATTATAATTTATAATAAAAAAAATGATTTTAATTTTTTTTAATAATCTCATTATTATCTTTCTTGATATATATGTTTGTCTGTGTGTCTGTATGTGTTTTAAGAAACAAATATTATATTTTATTAATAAACATGGGTTTGACCCTAACCATTACATTTTTCTGCAAGCTAAAAGGGCCAAAATTCCTTGAAGATTCAGGTTTTGACATGCAAGAGAAACTCGACACCTTACATGATTATCACACCTAACTTGACGATTAAATCCACTCCATCTAGAAGCTTTCCAAAAAAATCCTAAAATCCAAATAAATTTACAACACAATTCTATTTAAAACTTTTCTGTGACATAAATTTCACCTTTCTTGAAGAGTTTTCCTTCGATATTCTTTTGACTTGGACCCAAGCCCCATCTTTTGTTGGATTTGCAAAGGTGTCCATGTTTGAGGTAGCTCGATTGAATGAAAGAAGAAAGAAAGTAATTTTAACATCCACGAGACTAAAAATAGCATATGGGACAGATTGCTTCTGCATCTGGCTCTTGTAATCGGCCCTTTTCCTGTGGATTTTTACAATAAACGCTCCCAGCTTCTCGACAAGCTCTTCACTAAATAGATGATCCCAGGAGCTAGCTGACAGAATACCTGCATAATTTTCCCTACTATCTTTGAAGGCCTCACATTCTAAAATGAAATGTTTTTATGTTTCCACTTTTCCAGAAGAGAAAAAAATACATACTCTTTCCTCCCACATTTCTTTTGGCCTTTTCCAGCACCCTGTTTCACAACGGAGTTGATGAGAATTAGTCCTTAATTTAGCAATAAGAATTTTATATCTCCAAGAAATATTGACCCCTATGTACGCTTTTTTCTGATGAGTATGAGTCAAGTTAAACTCTTCAATGTAGTACTTCTTCTTTCTCCCCAACTCTTTCTCCCAAGTGCATTTGTGGAACTTATCCATAACAAAAGTTTTTATCTCTGTACTGTTTGTAGGACACATGCTCAAGCAAATACCCCATTTACTAAACCATTTGATATTTTTTCGCATCCAATTCTTCTTTCTTTTGCATAATCTGTTATTAAAAACATCCCTAGGCCATCTATCCTCTTCCATTTGCTCATTTTTTTTCAAATATCTTATGACTCGCACCATAGAAAATGCTTCAATAGGAGCAGCCACTGTTTCACTTAACAAGATAGCATAAGGAGATGCACTTTTAATTTTGAATTTGTTTGTAATCAAACGCTTCTAAATTTTCTCAATTTGTTTCCACTACATGTCAGTTGTGCTACTGGCCCACAATTCACAACCATAGAGAATCACCAGAATCACTAGAAGCCCAAAAAGAGGTAGAGTAGTTTTCTAGTCCCACAGTTCCGCCTCTCTACACCTTTTTTGAAGAGCATAAAATTCTTTCCAACCCCCCAAATTTCTTTTCTTTCTACAACCATCCCAACTTAAATTTTTGTTGAAGTCAATTCCGAGGTATTTGTAGTCTGCAACTTCTTCCAAAATTTTGCCTTCAAAGTAGAACTTATGCTGGTTATGCTTTCTTTTGTTAGAGAAAACCACTACTTTCGTTTTGCTAATATTGACTTGCATCCCCACCCTTATACAGAAATACTCAACAGAACGTAAGTGCTCTTGCAAACCAAGAGCTGATTTAGCAATCAATATAAGGTCATATGCATATAAAAGAAGCCTTATAACGAACTTGCTCAAATGGATATCGCCACCCCCTTGAGAATTTAGCCACTCTTCAAGCTTGTTAATATATAAGAAAAAAAGGGTATGAGACAAAGGGAAACCTTGATTGACCCTGATATCGCTTCTAAAACTTTCAGAAATTCTTGTTGAAGTTCTAATTTTGATTTTCACCTCTTCATACAGTCTATGCACAGCTGCTCTCAATTGCCTAGGAACCCCAAGTTCCTCCATTCTGCGCCAAATCTTATCCCTAGGAACCATGTCAAAGGCTTTTCTGAAATCAACAAAGCAACAAAAAACTTATTCCTTTTTTTCCCAAACTTTTTCAATGATGTGCCTTAAAGTTATACAATGATCAAATATGGAATGTTTAGGTCTAAAACCTAATTTCCCTTTAGCACGTTTGTCTCTTTCTTCTTCCCACTTGCTGATTTTCTTTTCTAACATGATTCCAAATAACTTTGGAAACAAGGGGTTTATCATTATGGTTCTATAATTGGAGGGATTATTGACATCCCCACTCTTGAAAAGAGGTATTGCCATACTAGTTGTCCAATCTGAGGGGAACCCCTGTTTTATGATGTTGTTGAAAATTTTTGTGGTGTGAGGTGAAAGATTTTTTAAGCCCCATTTTAGATAATTTTCTTGGAGTTCAACTAAGTCTTTTGCTTTTCCAACACCCAACTTCTTGATACCCATCTCTACCTCTTGCATCGTGAAGAGTTTTGTGTCTGTGCTGACCAAGGGAGGAGGGTCAACCTTGGTATCTTGCTCATAAAGTTGTCTTGCATAGTCGAACCATTCAGAAGTTGTAATGTTGTTTTCACTTTGCACCTTTTTCAATTGGAGCTCCTTCTAGAATGATTTGGGGTTATTTTTTGCAAGGAAGATTAGCTCTTCTCTCCTTGAAACCATGAAATCAGCCTTTTTCTTTCTTAATATCTTCTTGTAATATTTGAGCTTTATGCTATCCTTGTCTGATTCTTTCCACATTCTCCTTGCCTTTTTGCATTCTTCGTCAAACCAAGAATTAACTGGAAAGCAATTTGTTTCAGACTACTTAATTTTTTCTCTTTTGCACTCAGCAAGTGTGCTTTGAATTAAATGTGTTAATTCATGACTACGAAGGCCATGAAATGAGATTTCCTCCTTCTCGAAGAGCCTCTCTAGCATTATTTTGAAGGTATTAAAATTCTCTGGAGTCAAAATAATTTTTCCCTTTGGGGGATTTTGTTGAACCCGCTGAGTTGACCCTAACTACTTCTTTTTGGTCCAACAAAAACTTAAATAAATTGGCTTGTGATCTGATCTTAAGTCCCAAATTTGATCTCCAATCAACACTTTCTCCATTTTCTCACACAAACTACGCGAGAAAATTACATAATCTACTACACTTCTTCCATTGTAAGTATTGCAAGTGAAATTATTGGACTTTTCCCACCTAGTCAAACCATTACAAATGACTAAATTGAAAGCCCCACATAGAGTAAGCAATTGTTATCCAAAGAGATTGCAGCCTTTATCCTCTAAAATTCTTTCCCGTTGATGATTACTCTCTTCTGTAAGCCAGATAAGGTCACCGACTTCTTTACAGCAAAGAATGCTAGCTTGTTCACCTCCAATTCTAGCATTGAAATCCCCCACTATAAGGAATTCACTTGGTTGAGAATATATTGCAATATATGTTTTTATGGCTGAAAAGGGATCTTTGTGGTCAAGCCCTCTACTTTTGTATATTTTTGAAACTTGCGACACAAAATCGCATGCTGCAATTTTGATGTGATTTCCATTTTCTATTATTTTAAGCCAGACAAATTGCTTATTTGGGTCTTTTTTTTTCTAGATGAATGAAACGACCTTCTTTTTCTCTCACTAATACCATGATACCCCCATGCCCTTTTCCATTCCCTGTTGCCTTGTTCCACACTGCTATCTTCCAGTACCCTTCAAACAAAGGTGTATTGCACCTTTCATTCTCATGTGTTTCTATGAGGAAAATTATGTCTCTACCTTCCGCAATAGGCCCTAACCCATGTCCTCGTCTCCATGGGTAACCCTTGCAGTTCGAACAAACTAATCTTAAGGAATCCTAGGTATGACTTGATTGCTATTTTTTTTTACATGCAATACTCACAGTTGAGTCTTTGTTCCTACTTTCCTAGACTAACCTTGCTTCCTCATTTCTTGCTGAAGAGTTTGTTGCATCTTCTTTGTTATCGTTTTGCTGCCTTTTTTTGGAATTAGGTCCAAATTGCGCTATCACGGCTTTACCTTTATAAATCCATGCTCTCTTTCCCTCATCTCTTGCTGCTCTAACTTTTGTCATTTCATCCCTCCTTTCCTCGTGTTTTCTTACAGTTAAATATTCTTTTAAAAAAAACTG
The DNA here is from genome assembly GCA_034641835.2 of Pinus albicaulis. Lineage (NCBI taxonomy): Eukaryota > Viridiplantae > Streptophyta > Pinopsida > Pinales > Pinaceae > Pinus > Pinus albicaulis. The sequence goes on from CM076580.1 coordinate 644,466,861, forward strand.
AGAACCCCTCAAGAGCTGCTTCTTGCTGAGAATGATATCTTTATCATGCATGCTAGGTAGGATGACTTTTATGGGCCTATCTCTCTCATCGTTAAGCTTACCTACTCTCCATACTTGGCATATTTTCCCTTTCCATTGAAACTTGTCTTTCAGTAATTCTCTTGCAAGGTCAAGAGTACATTCAGTTTTCCCATAATCTTTCACCCTTAATAATTATGTTTTTTGCTCTATCTTGTCTTTCCTTGCTTTCTCTATCATGCATGTTTTCAACCTAAATGTTTGTTTCTCCTTCCCTCTTTGAAAAATTTCTAATAACTTGAGCCCAGGTTTTGGAGATTTTTGCGGAATCTCCTTTCATTTCTTCTCTTGATGTCTTTTCATGGTTCTCTATTTGTCCAACTGCTTTCCCCTTATCCTGGGATGGCTTCAAATTCATCACCTCTATATTCTTCACTGCAAATTCCTTCATGTTTTGCACCTCCGCCTTCATGCGTTGCCATTTTGTCTTCCCTATCAGGAGAGCTTCCTATAGCAATGCCACTTGCTCCTTCAGAACTTTGTTGCTTTCTATTAAAGCCTAGTTTTCAGCTGTTATTATATGGATTGTACAATCTATTTCCTGCTTGTTAGCTTCTACTACCTCCAACCTCTTTTTTACATTTAAAAATTCTTTCACATAAAGATTAGATGATCAAATGAGAGGTGTGGATGTGGGACTATATAAGGCAGAATCATCAATGATTTTTTCTTTTCCTTTGGACTTGTTGTTGTTGCCATATGCTTGCAAAGAGGACTTGTTTGAATGTTGTGTCTTGCGAAGGACCCGAGTACTTTCCCTTTGAGACCTTTTTTTTCCTTGTCTACTCCCATCTTAGACGAGCTAGTATTCATTTTAAAATGCCCCGATATTGTTTCACGTTGACCCAAACCCACTTCCCAGCTTTGGATGATGAGGAAATTTTCACTTGCCCTATATCATTTGTTTCCATGGGTTCTGAAGTTTCTTGTCCCATTATCAAATAAATATTGAATGTATATTTCAGCTATGTTTTTTGTTTCTTTTTTCTTTAATTTTCACCAGAAACAGTGCGTGAGTTCAGAATTCCATGAATGGTTCTCTCTATTGAAATGCCAATAAATTTCTCTAGATATAAAATACTCTTTGGTAATTTAGTACCCAATCCCTCAGCTCACATAAAAGGAAATTTCATTATGCTTTTACAAATCAATCTCTCACGCAGCAACTAGCACCCGACTACCCCAAAAAGCAACTAGCATCCAACTACCCAAAAATATGACCATAAATGGTGTTTGGAAAAAGGGGGAATCTCCTCTGTCTTGTCAGCCCATGAAATCACTTTCCCCTTCCTTGATGTCCATTGAAGGCACAAACCCAATTGGAGTTGTCACTCCTTTACCATTATCTGGAGAGGCAAAGTCACACTTTAAGTTCTGAGTTTTTTTTTACTTCTGGGGAGTCAACAGAAGTGTCTTTTTGCTTTCTGTCACTTGTTACTGCCTTGTTATTTTTTTCCTTCATATGAATATCAGATGAGAATGGTTGAGCCTGAGGAATACCATTTCATGGCTTTGTAGTTTTCAAACCTTTAAGATTGTCGCTCTCATTGCGAGGGACTAAAGAATTTTTCTCCGAGGAGATTGAGAAATGTTCAAAATGTGTACCTACCCACCATTTTGGCTTTTGAGAAGAGGATTTCAACTTTGATTTCCCTACATTAGGACTAGATTTGAAAAAATGAAATGAAAATGTCTCATAATAGTGTTTGTAACGAAAGGGGACGTTCTCGTAGTCCAAGGATTAAGACTAGGAGAAGTTAGGGCCAGTAAGTTTAATTTCAGTTGGAAAACCCTTGTTGAAGTCTCTATCCACATAATACATGGGCTTTAAATATAATATAGTGTCTTCACTGTGACAATAGAAAACCTGCCTAAAGCATTTATGATCATTTATGATTGATGTAAGAGATTAAGGTTCCATAAATGACGGGGGTTTGGGAGCCTTACCCAAACAAGAACAGTTGAAATTGAAACTGAGAGAGGGTCAAAAGATAGAAACTAAGATTGTAATGAGAGACTTTCAACACCCCAAAAATAAATCCATAGTCGAGAATCTATACCCCGTCATTTACTTTGTTGAATAAAATAATGAAGAAACCCCTATCCAAAATATAAATATTTAAGTCGATTCATATAAGAGGCTTCCAATGCTCATTAATCCAGGAATTAAGATCGACAAGATTCGTCCACAGGCCAATGAATCTACAAATCAGGCCTTCTTTCGAGAAAAACTTGGCTTCATAAGGATTCTTCCCCCAAGGATACCTCTATTGTGGGAGCCTCAATGATGGGGATCACTTTGATTCTAGAAAGGATATTTCTAATAGGAGATTTAACAATGTCCCCAAAGGATTTTGTTGGGGCCTGGTTGGATCCCAACATATAGGAAGAGGGGACAGCATTAGCCGCACCAGATGCAGGAGAGGCAAGAAATTATTCAGACTTCAAAAGAGAAGAGGAAAACATTCCCACGCTTTCAAAAAATTTCGCTTGAGGTTCAAGACCAGTCATTTTAGGGGAGCGCACATTAGATGCTAGAGACTTTGATTTAAACGCCAATCATGACGAGGAATACAAATGACAAGGGGAATTTTTCCCCATTTTGAAAATCTAGTCGGAAAGCGTTGGAAGAGGAATGACTCCACGAGCCATACGCTATGAGATTCAGGAAGGCATTCAAGGAGGGGGTTCGGCTAAGGACGAACCCTAGTCGTCCTCGTGGAGACACTCAGCATTGCCATGAGAATATTTTTAAAAAAATGACTTCAGAACAAATTTTATATATATATATATATATATATAATTAAAATTATTAAAATATTGTAATAAACGAGAGCTTTTCAGTGTCAATATTGAGATACAATGGAGAAAAACCATAGCAGATTAATTAAGAGAATCAATAGGCAAGTTGGGAAACTGAAGATAGTTGTATATTAAGATTGCAAATAAAAAAATTCAAAAATGAAGGGAACTAAGTATTTGATTACCTCAAAGTTCCAAGAATTTTCTAACAAGATACTTGCTAAATAACCCAAATGCTAAATAAAATACTTCAATTGCTACAAAATAGTGATCTAAACACCCCTTAGAGGAATTCGAAGACCCATACACCTCAATTGTTCTGAGAGTTTTCTCGAAATTTTTTTACCAACTTTGATACAATATAATTGTTATATTTTTATTCTTAAATAGTATCTCGGTAAGTCTTTGCATTTCTTTGAGATGACGCGAATTTGACATATCCAATAACCCATATTAATTTGTATTCCACATGAATTTACATATAACTTTTGCTGCAACAATCTATTTTCATTTCCAGAGAATATCAATGAAATTAACTTGAATAACTACCTTCCAAACTAAAAACAACATGGTAATTCTCTGATGAGTCCTCACCTCAACTAATTGGGAAAGAACAAAGGTTATTTGAGTCCTCACCTCAATTTTCTTGGGGATTTATGATAAACAACTTACCAACTTTGCAGCTTTGTGACAAGATACTACCGACTTTGATACATTGGTGAATTCTTATATTATTTTTCTTCTCAAAAGCATTCCAACAAGCCTATTGGTCAGCTTTGCATTTCTTTCACACAACATTTGAATTTGATACAGAAAACCCATAATCCTTTTTATTTCATATGAATTAGATTCATGTTTGGCTACATAATCTATTTTCCTTTCGAGTGAATGTCAATCAATTGATATGAGAAAGATAAGTTTTACCAAGAGGATCAAAATTTTGGAAATAATATGAGAGAGTGAATTAAAAATAAATTCAATGACTTTACGGTATCAATTTGGAAGCTCGGTGACAAATTCCAACCATGGGACTAGATTCCTTTTTTCTAGAGGACCAATTATGACTATTGAAGCACTCAATTTGGACAAGGGAAAGTGTATTTTTTAATTAAGAGCCACATGTGCATATCTAATCAGGTCATCCCTAAAGAAAATTGGACACCCTTGGAAGGCTATAAATACAAGTGAACTCAACCTCATTTGGACATTATCATGAGATATCCTTCTATTGTATTTCTTGGTTTTTCTGGCACAAGTCTGAGGCAAGTTCGTGGAAATTGGTTGCCATAGAACCGAGATTACAGGGTCTGAAGCTTGTGCATGTTTCTAGGGTTTTGGGTCACAGTCGCAGGCTTATGAATGGAAATTTTTTACTATAGTCGCAAGATTGTGGTCTCAAGGTAGTGACTAGAAGCTCTCAGTCACACACATGTCTCTTCCTCCATGCAACTATAATCTAAAGTTTGATTTTTTAGTGGACCAATTTTTTCACCAGTTGAGCTCAGAGTTCTAAAGTTGACCATAGACAATGACAGTTGATTACAGGCTCATGAATAATGGTTTTGATTATTATCTTGGTTGGGTTCATTTTATGGATATTTTTTATTTGAATTTTGTTGGATAGGTTTACATTTGAAGATATGAATCATTTTATTTTCTCTTTGTTGAATCATTCAATGACAATCTAAAAAGAAGAAGAATTTGACAGGGTTTTCCTCATAGTGGGTTTTGCCCTGGTCTCTAACTAATCCTAGTGTCTCTATGTGTGAATGATTTTCTTCTATTGTTTCTTTATGTTCCGTTGCATTGATGATGATATTGTTCTTTCTACATAGTTGCATATGTTGTTGAATAAAGATATAAATATGAATAATGTTATGATGTTATGGGGTGAATTTAATATGCAAATGTTGAAATGCAATTATCAAAGCAAAGAACAATATAGCCCTAAGAAAAAATAATAGATGACGAGTGTGGAACAACCCCCAAGTCTATAGGTTCTAAAGCCCTCCCCTTCTCTCAACAAGGTTTGGAAAAGGATAAATGTAAATATTCTATTTTTTGGATTTTATTTCTAGTGAATTTTACAGGAATTCATTTATATAATTATTAGAAAATTGTAAATTTTCATTTTTTAAATTTAATTTATAAAAATATTTGGCCCCTTAAAAAAAATCTTATTATATTATATTATGCAATCTTAACTACCGATAATTGCAATTTCAATAATTCTTCTAAATTTTGGCTAAATTTTGAGCAAAAGTGAACCAAAATATGTGTTAAAAATAAGGTTGAAAAATAGAATGTTTAAACAACCTCCCTATAAAATGGACCTAAACAATAACTACTCATAATTGTAAGATTTAAGATGTTGGATTAGTCTGTGTTCTTTTAATATAATTTTCATGTGGCATGTATTTAATATGAAGAATTATTCTTTTTTTCAATATTGTAAAACATATTATAACTTATTTGTCAATAAAATGTGAGGAAGTCATCATTTTCTAGTATCTTTTCTCGTATCCAAGAATGCACAGTGATCCATCATTATTATTAAAAAAATCGTACTTTCTCAAATAACTCCTTAGTAGTCCACTTTCTTTCATGCTACATGCCTATAAGTTTTGAGTCATTGCCCTATTTTATTAAATAAAAGGTTTTAGTCAATCATAAATAGTATTAAGTCTTATTTCAAGATCAGTGAGCAATTTTGCTTAGATATTATCCTTAAAAAAAAACCAACTTTGTTTTTCGCCATTGTCCATGATACCTCTAATAAGGTCCTGTGTTTACAAGTAACATTTAATTTTGATCTCATACGTAAAATGGGATACTATTTTTTTACTTTATAATATTTTATATAAAATATTGATACTAATCGGGCTCCCTTCTGGAAGAACAGGGCAAACCTTCTGAAGTCCATAACTCGGGCATTGATTTAAATCGCTTGAATGATCCTAATGCTTAGCTTTCTATTGTAATGATTGGTTTTTTCTATGTTCTACTATTGTTTCAATTTTGTCGAATATATCCTAGTAAGCTAAACAATAGTATTGTATCTTTTGTATCTTTTTGTAGTGATCAGAGACAACTGGGCGTGGCTTACCATTTTGTCAATGACAAAATTGAAGCTAACGGATGATTTCGAATTGTAATTCACTCGTGTATTTTGTGGCGACCAAGCGCGGAATTAATATAATGAGTACTCATTGTTTTTGTTAATCATTAATAAACATCTATATTTACATTAATAAAAATAAAACAATATTTTTTATCTAATTAAATTTATCATAATATAAAAACAAAACAAAAAAATATTAGGGAGAGCATGGTTTACCTAGGAGTTATAGGGGTAGTTGTTGAAATCGACCATGTCAGAGTAGTATGAAATTGGCCCAATTGTTAATTCCTCTAAAAAAAAGAAAATATCGTATTAATGAAATACAAGAACAACTCAATTTCCAATTCCTCAAAAAATTAAAATAAAATTATAATTATAAAATATTTTTAAGCCAAAGTCCATTAAAATAAGTGACATTTTTAGGAATAGTAAGTGAACTTTATTTATTTAGTAATTGTAAATGAACTTTATTTAGTTAGTTAGAATTTTATTTTATATATATATATTAAATATAATTTGATATAATACACCTAAATTGAATTATCTAAATTTATAAAAATGATTGTTTATGTATTTATTAATGTAAAATGGATTAAAGTAAAATGTAAAATTTAAATTTATAAAAAAATGAAATGCTTAAAATATCATAAATACAAAATAGAATACTTAAACTCATGAAAGTTTGATCAATAAATTAATTATTTAAATTGATAAAAGAGTGTTCATAAATTCGTTATTTTAAATATAGTAAATCTTAAAAAATGATCCATCTCTTGTCCACGGGGTCCTGGATAGACGGTGATGGGGTGCTTTGTTAAGGCACTCCTTGATGTGAAGTTCAATTCCTCGTCCTGATCGAGGTGATGTGTATTGGACCTAATGATAAAGATGTAGTCCTACCTAGCTTACAAAAAAAAGATATCCACCTCTTCTCCCATGATCATAAATGTTAAAAAAAAATACTATTCGAAATTGATGATAAATTAGCCATAGTCATATAAATGAGACTCACATTAAACATGAGTCATAACTAAATGAGTTTGAATATTATACACAATTAATATAAAAATAATATATAATGATATTTTAATTCAAATAACCCTCCAAATAAAATGATTAATTTTTACAACCATCCAACTTCTTTCCATATATTCTTACTTGTCACATGAATAGAAATGCTAGATTTATGAAGTTAAAATGAAAGGCAACATATACGAAAGCAAGTAATCACATTTACACCAAACAAAATCTTCCCAGATCAGTAAATAAAATTAACAATTCTTATATCCTTACAAATTATTTCAATATATTCAAAGGGGTTCTCTCTGGAGATGAATAACATACCCAAAGCAATCACTTAGAGCTAAAAAATTTTCCTAAGTTGTCAAAATTTGTTTTGGTTATTAATTTTGTATAGCTCGACGTTGGGATATTTTGTAATCATATTTAATACAAATTTCATTCTAGAAATAAGGTTTATGAGAGTATAAAATGTAAATGTTTTAACTAGGACTTCAATCATCGTTGGGATTCTCCTGTTGGAATTTCCTTATTTCTAAAATAAGAGGATATTTTGGCTTCTAAATAAATGGAAACTATACCAGGAGAGTAATGAGCAGCACAAAGTCTTTATAACTAAAAAATGAATCAACTTCATGAATTTAATTAATTAAATCGAGCATTGTTTATTCCAACATCAAAATAGGTGTCATATAACAGGAATTACAATGAAACTTACTGTAAGAGGCATGGTTGTGAAACCTTGAATAAATTAATTTGATGTAACAATGACTCTACAACAATTGCATGTTGTGTTCTTATCCCTTGCATAACTCATTCCCAATGGAAATATAATGTTGCATCCTAATTCTACAATAGTTCTCCTCTTTATGATTTCTTGATGTTTGTTATTCTAGGAATAGTAATAATGAGGATGAGTATCAACAATAGAATGATGCCAATGCACATTCATTTTTGGCTTCTTTTATGATGCTTTTTTTGTAGTATAAAGTTGTTTGGTTCCATGTTCAACATAGTTAGAATCATAGGCAACATTGTATTCAATATTATTGAGTTTATCACCCTGTGCCTCAACAAACATGGCCATATCAAGGAAAACTTGATGTAGCGTGTGTAAACTTTGGTCAATATCCTTGACAACATCATGTCGCTCCTTTATTTCATAGATCGTTTCAAGAATAAGACCCTAACCCTACTCTTGGATCGATTTTTCGAGAATGTTTTCACTCTCTCAAAAACAAATTATCAAGCATTAAAATTGAACAAACGTAAACTGAAATTCAAGGAAGATAAAAGAGAGATTGGAAAAACACATCTTGGCTAAATTTAGAAAAATCTTGCACAGGTTAAGATGCAAGGCCCTGAGGGGGAGAATATAAACAACACTTTTTCATCAACCATACCACTGATAACAGCATCAGGAACCCAGACCAATTGGAACTGCTATGCTTTTTGTTATATCATCAAACTACCCTTCTCCCACAGACCCCTTAAAACATGAAGGTTCCAGTAAACAGAACGTTGGTAAGAAATTCATACATGTTGTATGCCAAATGACATTTATCTTGTTCACCATTTATGGAATGTATTAATGTATGGAAGCCCCTGCTAGGTCCCTTTAATACTAGTGTATCCCTTTATTTTCATTTTTATTATAGCCCCCTTATTATTATTTTTGTACCCATGTAGTCCCCATATTTTCATTATTGTGCCCCATAGAATCCCACTATTGTTATTGTTGTGCCCTTATGTCGGCTAGGATTATATTGTGACCCATTGGACTCATATACATAGAAAGGAGGTTTTGTAATTTGATCATCCAAGAATTGTTCATTTATGTAAAGTAAAGGAGGTTTTCCCCTCGAAGAGACCAATTTATAAGACATTTATCTATCTTTTCTTCTATTTTGTGAGTTGGTTTCATAACATTTGGTATCAGAGCTTTGGATTCTACGATTTCGCTACTCCAAACAGGTCATATTGAAATTTTCGCTATAAATTTTTTTCTAAGAAGGTTCAAATCCTGAAAAACAAAAAAAACCCCATTTGATTCCCAATCCTAATGAACGTCTTGTAAAAATTTTAGATCGTGGTTCACTATATTTTCGGAGATATGATTTGCGGAAGTTAGGTTTTTTGCAGGATCCATAATTTTATCTCAAACAAGTGGCCAAGGGAAAATCATCATAACATTTGCTTCAAACATCGGATTGGAATTCTGTAATAAGTGACCAAAAGTGCACGGATTATAGTTTCTTTTGTAACGATTTCAAAGTGAAAGGATGAAACCACGACACATGGCATGTAGTACAAGTTCGCTCTTCTGAACTAGCCCATCATTAGGTCATTGTGGGAGATTGAGCATAAATTTATCTTGTAGAATCCAAATTAGGTCTAACTTATGGCATTCGAAATAAGACTCATATGGATACTACAAGACCGAATATCAAATATTGGGGATCCAAAATTACAGAGATACATCAGTTTCAATATCAAGCTCCTCAAAAGCAAGAAAAAGGTGTGTATTTTGTTTTAAAAATTGCATGTGGCTTGTTTGAAAAATCGGTTTGAAGTGATTCCTAGGGCATATTGAAGCATAGATATCAATATTTGATTCTAAAATGCCCCCCAAAAATAATTCCATACCCATTAATATCTCACAAGGCTCTACTATGACTGATGAAGAGGAAGAAGTGCAACATGATATATCAAAATTAGGAGACCATGTGCAACAAATTTCTCTCTCACAAAGAGTAACAAAAAATGAAATGGAAGTTAAGATGGATGGTTTGAAGAAAGACATGGATGGATTGAATAAAGGCATGGAAGCTAATATGGATGTTTTGAAGAATGGCGTGGAAGCTAAGATCGATGGTATAGAAAAAAAACTGAAAGAAGACATGGATAGTTTGAAGGAAGGTTGGACCAAGTTGCTACAAGAAATTATTCCTAATGATGTAAAGTTAGTAGAGGAAAATCATGATGAGAAAAAAATAAATGTTAATCATGATTTCACAAACTCTAACATTGGATTGAAGATCCACCATATTCTAAAGATCGATATGAGGAATTTTGATGGCAAGGATCCCGTAACATGGATACTACAAATGGAGCAATATTTTGATCTCCATAATGTGAAAAACACACAAAAGGTACGTTTGTGTGGCAACTTTATATTTAGAACAAAATACATTTGTGTGGTATCAATGGCTATGGTCTCGTAAAAAAATGTCACTTGGTCATTTTTTATGGAGGAAATGATAGCACATTATGAGGATACAAAGAGAAACACCTTCTTTATCCAATTGATAAATCTCAAACAAAATGGTTCAATGATGGAGCACATTGAGGACTTCCAAAAATTGAATATAATGGTAAAGGATATTCCATAGGAGCACATGATTGATGTCTTCACAGGTACTTTAAAGGATAACATACAACATGAGGTTTTCCTTTGGGAACCTGATTCATTGGAGAAGGCATTTAGGTTGGCAAGAAGAATTGAAAGCAAAATTATGGCGACAAGGAAGCATACCACTCACATTTATAAATATGGAAGTGTTGTTACTCCTAGACTTCCACAGCCTACAAGGTTGACACCACAACAATTGGAAGAAAAAAGAGCAAAAGGGCTTTTCTATAGTTGTGATAGCAAATACACTAAAGTTCATAAGTGTGCTGAGAATAAATTATTTTACATAGATTATGGAGAGGAGGAAGAAAAGGAACAAGAAACTTCAAAATAAGAGGATATACATCAACAACCAACCTTAGAGGAAGAAGAAATGAATCTGACCATATCCTGTAATGTATTGGAAGGAATTACCACTCCTCAAACTCTCAATATAGAAGGACATATCAAGAAGAAAAATGTAATAGTGTTGAATGATTCGGGTACTACCCATAATTTTATTCAGTGTAAGGTAGCCAAGGAATTGAATTGCTTCCTATACCCAGCACTAGAGTGTTAAGTGATGGTTGCAAATGGAGGAACTATAAAATTCTCTGGAAAGTGCCATAATATCAAGCTAAACATGGGGTAATGTGTATTTAATAGTCCAATTCTCTCCATTCCAATGGGTGGTGTTGATGTTGTACTAGGAGTATAATGGTTACAATCTTTGGGGATGGTAGCTTTTAACTTTCAAGAAATTTTCTATAAAAAAGAAATTGGAAGGAAAGGAAGTTGAATTACGTGGTATCGCAGGGAAGCCAGGAAAGATAATCATCTTTAATGTCATAACAAAGCTTCTGAAGAAATAAGAATGAGGCGTAATTGCACAATTATGCTCACTAGAGGTTCAAACATCAAATCATCTATTTTTGTAGATCTCCAAAAATTATTGGACAATCATTCCAAGGTGTTTGATACTCCCAAAGGACTCCCACCTATTCGTGATCATGATCATGTTATTCATTTGATTCCAGAAAGTGTCCCTCCAAACACCAGGCCTTACAGGTATCCTTATGCTCAAAAGAGTGAGATTGAACGTATGGTTGCAGAAATTATAGAGGCTGGTATAATTCAACCTAGTCAAAAGTGCTTTCTCTGCTCCAGTAGTTTTTGTGCACAAGAAGGATGGATCATGGCATATTTGTCTAAATTATATGGAGCTCAACAAGCTCACTATTAAAGATAAATTTCCCATCCCATCATTTATGAATTACATGGATCAATTTACTTCACCAAGTTGGATCTTCATTCTGAATATCATCAACTTAGAATGAAGACTGAAGACATTTCGAAAACAACATTCAAAACTCATGAGGTTCATTATGAATTTTTGGTCATGCCTTTGCGCCTTACTAATGCACCTTTCACATTTCAAGGTTTGATGAATTCTATTTTCAAACCCTTGCTTAGAAAATTTGTGTTAGTATTTTTTTAAGATATACTAATCTACAGCAAGTCTTGGAAGGATCATGTTCAACATGTTGACAGGGTGCTCAAACTATTGGAGGAGAAACAATTATATGCAAAAACCTCCAAATGTTTCTTTGGAGTATAGGAGGTGGAATATTTTAGTCATATTGTATCTCATGAGGGTGTTAAGGTAGACCAAAAGAAAATTAAATCCATGAAGGAATGGAAAATCCCAACAATCATAAAGCATCTTCAAGGATTTTTGGGGTTAACGGGGTATTATCGCAAGTTTTTAAAGAATTATGGGAGAATATCAGCACCTCTAACATCATTACTGAAGAAAGATGCATTTTCTTGGACTCTAGAAGCAACTAAGGCCTTTTAACATCTTAAAGAGGCAATGTTCCAAGCACCGGTCTTGACTACGCCAGACTTCACGACAGCTCTTATTGTACAATTTGATGCCCCAGGAAATGGAATTCATGCGGTTTTAATGCAAGAAGGAAGATCCATTGCTTTTGAAATTCGTCCAATCAAAGGAAACTATTTAAAGAAACCTATTTACGAGAAGGAAATGTTGGCAATATTACATGCACTAAAGAAATGACGACCTTACCTAATGGGAAGACACTTCAAGTTAAAAACAGATCATGATAGTCTTAAGCACTTTTTGGAACAAATATTATCTTCAGAAGAGAAACAAAAATGGGTCACAAAGATGTTGGGTTATGACTTTGAAATCAGCTACAAAAAAGGGAAGCAAAATGTTGTTGTGGATGCACTCTCAAGAAAGGATGAGGATGTGGAAGCAATTTTTTGTGCCATTTCTATTATCCAACCTGAGTGGATAACCGAAGCAAGGGACGAATGGAAGAATGATTAAGAGGTGTGGACAAACATTTTCCGAAAGATCCTAGTACATATGAAACATTTAGGTGGAAAAATGATTCATTATGGTATAAAGATCACTTATATCTTTGTAAGAATTCCCAAATAAAACAAAATATTTTTTTGGAATTGCACACATCTCCCTTAGGAGGACACTCGAGATTTTAAAAAATTACCACTAGGTTAAGAAGGATTTTTTTTGGGATGGCCTTAAATCTGATATTCAAAATTTTGTGGCAGAATTTTTTGTTTTCGAACAAAATAAAGTTGAGACAATTTAGATCCCAGGTCTATTAGAACCTTTATCCATTCCAAGTCAACGTTGGGAGGAGGTTTCAATGGATTTTATCATAGTTTTACCCAAGTCCGAAGGAAATACTGTCATCATGGTGGTAGTTGACAGACTTACCATGTAAGCACACTTTTGTGCAGTATCTCATCCATTTAAAGCTAGTACAATTGCTACTGCATTTATGGAAACAATTCAAAAGCTACATGGAAACCCAAAGAACATTGTAAGCGACAGAGATCCCATTCTTACATGAATATTTTGGACGGAATTATTTTCTTGTTTGGGTACTCATGAATTAGCTCATAGCTCATCATTACATCCTCAATATGATGGGAAAACTGAGATAGTGAACAAATGTTTGGAAGAATATCCATGTTTCTTTGTATCTGATAAAAAAACACAATGGGTCAAGTGATTACCTCTCGATGAATGGTGGTATAACACTTCCTTCCATACTGTAGCAAAAATAACCCCATTTATGGCACTTTATGGATATCATCCACCATCCATCACATCATATTTAAGATAAAATTATAAGGTTCAAGCATTGAAAGATCACATCGAGAATCAACAACAAGTTCTCCAACTCTTAAAGGATAACCTCACTTTGGCACAGAATCGAATGAAACAAAAGGTATATCAACATTGCAGCAAAATAATTTTTGATGTAGGTGATTGGGTATTTTTACGGCTACAACCATACAAACAATTGTCCCTCAAGCAAGCTAAGAAGGATAATAAATTATCACCAAAGCATTATGGTCCTTACAGGGTGTTGGAAAAGATCGGTACTATGGAATAAAAATTGGAGCTTCCTGCATCTTCCTGAGTGCACCCATTTTTCCATGTTTCATGCTTAAAGAAGGTTATAGGCGAGAAGCTCCTATTTCAAACAATATTGCCAGAACTTGACGAAGAAGGAAAGATCGTATTGGAACCTGAAGAAGTCACATAAACAAGAACTAGATAGCTACGAAATAGATCAATTTCAGAGTGTATCATCAAGTGGAAGAACTTACCTACTAAATATTCAACATGGGAGGATGATAATTTTATACAGAAGCATCCATAACTACTCAAGCGTTGAGGACAACACTTGTTTGAAGGAGAGAGGCATGCTAGGTCCCTATAATACTAGTGTATCCCCTTATTTTCATTGTTATTATAACCCCCCTGTTATTATTGTTGTACCCATGTAGTCCCCATATTGTTATTATTGTGCCCCATAGAAGCCCACTATTGTTATTGTTGTGGGCTTACATTGTTTTTGTATGTCGACTAGGGTTATATTGTGACCCATTGGACTCCTATACATAGAAAGGAGGTTTTTTCATTTGTATCATCCAAGAATTGTTCATTTACGTAATGTAAAGGAGGTTTCCCCATCGAAGAGGCTGATTTCTAAGGCGTTTATCTATCTTTTCTTCTATTTTGTGAGTTGGTTTCATAACAGCCCCTATAGAGTTTCCCCAAAAAAAATTCTATGGGCCAAAAAAAAAATTGTTTCCCATCTCCAAATATTTTTTTTTTCAAAAAATATGGCAGATCCATACCTATGCAACGTATGTTGTAGTTGTTCAAGCACACTCCAATCTAGAGAGGAAATAATGTGCCCAACATGCCTACATTTTGTAATTCTAGTAGGAATTGGTTGTTGTTTTCAAATAAAACAGGAGATGGAAAACCTAAAGAAGAAAACCCATGGACAGAAGCACCATAAAATTTATGTTGGTGTGTTAACTCAGGGTTCTTGAGAAAACAAAATGAAAAGTAATGCATCTTGTTTTATCTCAATGTGAACGTTCCAACACAACTTTTGCAGCTAGTGTCACTGATAGCAATGCATTGAGAAACTATGAATAATTTAAAATGTGGACATTTGATGGGTGTCATTTTATATAGAGTATATATTTTTTATTCAATGGACCAATGGACCTCATAGTCATTGGTTGTTGCAACTCCATTTTTTCAATAAGTCCAATTCTAGTTTGCATTAGGTGTTCATCATTAAAATGGTTGTTATGCCAACATTTGGAATATATTGTTGTAAAATAATATAATAATTTTTTTCCAAATGTATCATATAGAAGCCAAATAACATTCGTAACACTTAGGAGGCTTAGAACTTTCATCATTTAAATTAATGAGACTTTCATTTCACAATTATATTTTTCCATTCTCTTACCCAAATGGAAACTTACAAACTAAGAAATTATAAAATGAAACAAGTCTCTTTTACCCAAGAAACAAGCCACTAATCCTCATTTCCTCCCATGATCGTTGTTAATCAATGTGACTCTGACCACCGCAACTTACAGGGAGTTAGGGAATTTAATATTCAATAACCTAATACAAACATGATCAACCATTTAGCTACCAGACATCGAATAACAACACATTAATCTCTTATGAAAGAATGGAAATTCAAATATATTCAAGGAATATTAGCTTTGTAAGGTGAGATACTCATTTTCTTGGAAAAGAATAAAACAAAAATTTCCAATTTCCACCAAGAGGAATTAAAACAATTGGCCCTAAAAATTGCAGCCAATGACATCACATACACTTTTCGAGTATTTATGGATAGTGCATTTCCCTAAAAATCATACTAATATATGTTTGATACGTGTAGTCAAAAAAAAGCACCTAGGAAAGAAAAACCGTGACAAAGATAACACCAAAACTGTTTTCTTTTAAAACCTAAATTTAGACAAAAGAGACATGTCTTAATGAAGAGAAATATAGGTACTTACCCTTGTAAGTTTAGGATTGATGTCAAGAACTCGTTTCAGCTCGTCATCTATGATTTTGAAATAGTCCACCGAGCTCAGACATTCTAGATGACCTTGAGCCCTTACCGAGTGTTGTAAAAGGGTATCATTTGTAAGCTTTTTTTTAAAAGGATGTTCCACATGTAGATGCTTCCATAAAAGTACATCATTTTTTATAGTATCTCTCAAATTTTTACAAACCCTCTCAACTGAAATATATATATATATATATATATATATATATATATTTTTGTGGGCTAAGATAAAATAGAGTAAAAAAATGATCCTCCGAAAGCTACTTTCTTATTACACTCTTTCAACATTCCAAATTGTATGTCATTTCCTAATTAGCCACTCCTACTACATTTAATAAAGCCAGTGTATACACTTCTTTGAGAAGGATTTGCAAAATCAACTTGCATTCACATTGAATGCACATGTGTAAAATTGTTTTTTTTAAATAAGTGCACTACACTTGTATTAGAATTGATAAACCTTGGGAACCTACTTGTTTCCTAAAACACTTTGTCATGTCAGCAGTGGGCACATGGAGGAATTTATCACTTATAGGTTTTGGTGCAACACTTGTTTCTTCTTCGCTTGAATGCAACATTTGTTTGTCCATAACAACTACTCCATATTATAAATCATTAAATCTCCCCAACATTTTTTTCAAACCATTCCTTCGCCGAGTGTCAAGATCTTCTCCTTTTTCTTCTTGCATCCATCCTTGATAGTCAAGAATATGAAAACCCAACATAATTTCCAATATATTCCATTATTAGAGAAGGTTTTCTGGTACTCCTAATTGGATTTCTTCGCGGGTACACTTTGATTCGCATTTGGCTTGTGATCCTTAGATTCCATAATTTCTATGATGCATACGCCACATTCTACAAGAAACCAATAGTGTTTCATGTCTTTGCTCCTCGAGGACACATAATCTATAAATTTGCATGAGGCATTCGACATAGACTAGCCAACCAATCTTTCAGATCTAATTCTTTGGTCTCTTTGTCTATCATAGTAGCGCCTTATAACTCCTATGATTTGACTTGCAAATATTCAAACCATTCAGTCACAGCTGCAGATGGTTTTACTTCTATCTCTCTAACTCTTGATTCCATAAATAATACCCTTTGTATGAAATCCTTTATATTGGGGTGTGTTGGTGCTGGAATCAGCACTTGGACTACAGCAAGCGCCTGACCAGACACATCTTAAACTATAAAGCAATTTAATGATTTGTTTTATGGGATTGGAAGATGGTATAAACTATGATTTACTGAAGAGAAATTTCGGTCAAATCCACAGTTCTACTAATGAGGGTATTGTAACTTGATGTGGTAGCAAGGTTCAAGTTTGTAGTCTATTAGGAGAGGAAACGGTAAGATGAGAGAAGAATCAGTAGGTATGTAAAACATAAGTCTATTGATTTAGTAGAAATTCACAAAAGCAGTAGTTTGAAAATATTCCATTGAGAGAAAGTTATTTCTAGTTTGACAAGATTCTCACTAAAATATCATGAAGATTAACTATCATGAGTGATGCTCTTCCACTGTTATAATATAGATTTTATTAGGAATTCTCACTGTGTGAGACTAACAAAAACCGATAAAACACATAACAAGCTTAAGAGACTAATAAAAACACATAATAGTATGATGATTTGCAAACTAGAACTGGAAGAAAGGAGATATGGAAACACAAGTAAAGTAGACAATACACACAACAAATTGGTAATAAGTCCTCAGTAGTATTATTCCATTTCATTCACAAAAAATATTACAGCTCATATAAGTAAAAATTCTATAACCACCAACCAACCCTTTTTACATAGCATTTTATCACATATATACAAAAATAATAAATTTTCATCTCCACAAAAGGAGTAAACCTGTTCCCAAAAGTTATTATGATCTCGTGCAAGAGATGAGGCTTATCCTAAAACTTTAATACAAAGTGATATGACATAATGAAAATAACAACATCAAGGCTAACAATTCGAAGTGGTTTGTATGATGTGGCAGTTTATGGGAAGACTCCTCTTCTGTTATGGTGCAACCAACTCCATAAAAAGTGTAAACAACAGTGAAAATAGCATGTGCTTGTTCCTTGAATTCTGCCTACTGCCTTGTAGAAATGTGTTGGTGCTGAGAGTAGTGGTAGAAAACTATTTCCGAGAAACTCTTCCAATGCTTTGTTGTTCCTTTCCTTCTTTGGTGGAAAACCCTTTGTAATGGTAGAAAACCCAAAACTTTTCGGATAGAATGGTGGAGGTTCATTTTATGATAAATTACAAAGAAACCCTTTGAAAAAGGTTTAACTGATAGGGGAAACGTGGAACGGAATTAGCGGGAGGGATTATTAAATGAATGATAATCGGGAGGAGAAAACCCTTTAGACACATATTGCAATTGCAAATCGGGGTCGGAACATTTTAAACTTAAGACACAAGCGGAAAGAAATGTGATTTGCAATGGGATGATGATGTGGCAAGGAAGTAGGTCCAATCACAGATCGCATTTTGGAAGTTTTATTAAGAAACACAGGAGTTAAATTTTGGAACTGGCGAAGTGCGATGTGCGATGAGATAGAAGGTGGGGCCCAGATAATACCACAATCGCACATTGCAAGTTTTTTATATGAGACACAAAATTTAAAGGTTGAAATTGGCGAAGTGCGATGTGCAATGAGAGCGGAGGGTGACGCAGCATAAAAAACATTGGAGTCACCCACAAATCGCACATCGAAATTTTTGAGGGAGTGGAAGTGAATGTGGTGAGTGAAATTTGTGAAAATGTGATGCAAAAAGGTAGGTGGGGACCTTTAAACGGATTTTCAAAGCAGAAAGTGAAAACTTCGTTAAGCTATGGTAATATGATAAAAAGACATCAGAATGATAATAAAAAGGGTTTCTAATGAATTCAAGGCATATCAAAGGGAAATATGGGTCCCAGACCATACCGCAATTTTCATTTCGGGGGTTTTGTAGGAGAAGGCAATTGTACGTGAATAGAATTTAAAACTGTGAAGAGCTGATTGCGATGAAAGGTAAGGGGTCCACAATGTTTATTAAGTGCAGTAAGTTATATCATATGATATATGATATTACCAAGGTTTGTTGTGGTGTGGGTAAAAGCTACGATAAAATAAATATATGGTAAGTTTAAAAGGAAATATGATATGGTTGTTAGAGGGTGTGCGGAGCTACCTTTTAACTATAAAAATTGGATTTTATTAGTTAAAAATGGGTTTTTGAAGAAATGAAAGGTTGGACTTTTGGTTTTTTGGAAATGAGGAAAGGATCGAAGAGAAATGGAAAAAATGGCAAAAATGATGTGAAAGAATTGAATCATAAGGAGCTACAGGCCAAGAAAAAATGATGGAGAGGCCAGCTTTGAAAGGAATCAAAACTAGTGCTAACACTGGCTCTAATTGGGGATGATATGCCCCTTGTAGGGTATTAAGAACCATAGTTTTAGTGCCTTATCCAACTCTTATTTCTCCAACCAGCGATCTTGCTCATTAACTCAAAAAACCAGCATGCCTAGCCATTGGGTAATGGAGTCATAAGCTAGATTTTAATCTTCTACAACTTATTTCAACATGAATGAAATACAATCTAAAACTGAAAATAAATGCTTGAGTGGGGAGCTTATTTATCTTCATACTTTTAATCAACTGAAATTCACTTCATCAAGTATATAAAAACTTCCAAAAGAAATTTTTTAACAACTAATTTCCTGACATGTTTTCACATCCACCGTTGAAATGCTGAAAAGTATGAAGCATAATCTCTAAATGTGACTCATACTTGCTGCTATGGACGAGAAGTACTCCAAGACTCATAACAAGAGAGACTTTCAGAAAATTAAACTCCATATAATCAGCAATAGGATCAGCAAATCGACAAGGAGACTTACTCAAAACAACTTTGAGTTCAAGAATAGGTTGACACAGACTTTCCTTTGATAGAACAATGCCTTGATGAAGAGATTGTTCTTCATTTTTTTTTACAAATTTCTTCTTCGACATTGTATCCATGCAACTTAGATTTATAGATTTCAAACATAGGCTCATAATTGTTTTTCTTATCATCAATTCTCATCAAAGGTGATAATTCCTCGCCAATTTGTATGAGTTGAGCATCATCTTCTTCCCTAGATTCAGATTCATAATTTTCATAGATTGGATCATCACTGTAAACTTTAAAACAAGGTGATATAAAAACATGTTCTTCGTCATTAGGATAATTATCAAACAAAGGTTGATTTATGAAGTTTTCACTATGTTCACCTAATATCTCATCATGTTGCTCAATAATCTGTTGTTTGCCCTCTTCTTGAATGATAGGAGATTGAAGAAAATGATGAGAACAAAAGGGTTTTTGAATACCTTCCTGTATAACCATGTTTTCTTTAAATTTATGTTGTTCACCATCACTTTCAACTTGCTTATCAAATTGATAGCAACATTCTGGAGCGAAACATTCAACAGGATAGCTATCTTTATAAAAGGAATTAAAAGCATCATGAAACTCTTTCAAACAAGTGATGATATTTTTAGGAAGATTTATGCACCAATCAAGGGTTTCACCTTCCAAAGAATATCTAAACAACTTAATATTTACGTCTTCATGAATAAAATGCAGCCTATGAATCCAATCATGAAAATCCCATAAAAAATCAGTTGGTAATTCCCAATCATGTCCACTAAACCTTGGAAGAGAAAATTCACATTCACTTCTATCTGGAAAATGATTAGGAAAACCATCTATCTTTGAAAAAATTTAGAAGGAATATCTTTTAGCGAGGATCGCTTCCATCAGAGTGTTGGATCTGAAAACAGTGGATTCACCTCTGGATTCTTTGTCATGGAGTCACCAGGTGAAAGATCGCAATCTTCTTTAGTGTCTAGTCTTTGTTCACCATCAAAAACTAAATCTGATCTTCTCTGGGTCAACAACTGGAGTCACAGTAGGTGATTTCTGATTCCTCCTTGTATAAGGAGGTCTTGAAACCCCTCTTCCTCTTTGTGGAGTCGCCAGGTGAACTAATTTGTAGTCTTATTCAAGTCACAAATTCTTGTTCACCATCAAGAATTGATTATCAGAAATTCAAAACAAGAGACTCGAGAGAATACATCGTTTCAAGGCCGTCGTCTTCCGGCAGATGCACCAAAATATGTTGGCGCTAAAATCAGCACTCGAACTGAATCAAGCTCCTGACTAGATACATCTTAAACTATAAAGAAATTTAATGATTTGTTTTATGGGATTGGAAGATGGTATAAACTCTGATTTACTGAAGAAGGATTTCGGTCAATTCCACAGTTCTACTAATGAGGGTATTGTAACTTGATGCGGTAGCAAGGTGCAAGTTTGTAGTCTATGAGGAGAGGAAACGGTATGTAAAACATAAGGTATGTAAAACAGAAGTCTACTGATTTAGTAGAAATTCACAAAAGTAGCAGTTTGACAATATTCCATTGAGAGAAATTTATTTCTAGTGTGACAAGATTCTCAATAAAATATCTTGAAGATTAACTATCATGAGTGATGTTCTTCCATTGTTATAATATAGGTTTCATCAGGAATGCTCATTGTGTGAGACTAACAAAAACCTATAAAACACATAACAAGCTTAAGATACTAATAAAAACACATAACAGCATGATGATTTGCAAACTGGAAATGGAAGAAAGGAGATATGGAAACACAAGTAAAGTAGACAACACACACAGCGAATTGGTAATAAGTCCTCAGTAGTATTATTCCATTTCATTCACAAAAAAAATTTACATTTCATATAAGTCAAAATTCTATAACCACCAACCAACCCTTTTTACATAGCATTTTATCACATTTATACAAAAATAATAAATTGTCATCTCCACAAAAGGAGTAAACATGTTCCCAAAAGTTATTATGATCTCATGCAAGAGATGAGACTTATCCTAAAAAGTTAATACAAAGTGATATGACATAATGAAAATAACAACATCAAGGCTAACAATTTGAAGTGGTATGTATGATGTGGCAGTTTATGGGAAGACTCCTCTTCTGTTCTAGTGCAACCAACTCCATAAAAAGTGTAAACAACAGTGAAAATGGTGTGTGGCTATTCCTTGAATGTTTCTTGGTGCCTTGTAGAAATGTGTTTGTGCTGAGAGTAGTGGTACAAAAAAATTTCAGAGAAACTATGCCGATGTTTCGTTGTTCCTTTCCTTCTTTGGTGGAAAACCCTTTGTAATGGTGGAAAACCCGAAACTTTTTGGATAGAATGGCGGAGGTTCATTTTATGAGAAATTACAAAGAAACATGGAGCGAAATTAGTGGGATGGATTATAAAATGAATGATAAGCGGGAGGATAAAACCCTTTAGGCATATATCGCAATCGCAGATCAGGGATGGAACATTTTAAACTTAAGACACAAGTGGAAAGAAATGTGATTTTCGATGGGGTGATGACGTGGCAAGGAAGTAGGGCCGATCGCAAATCATATTTTGGAAGTTTTATTACGAAACACAGTAGTTAAATTTTGGAACTGGCAAAGTGAGATGTGCGATGAGACGGAAGGTGGGGCCCAGACAATACCGCAAATCGCACATCACAAGTTTTGATATGAGACACGAAAGTTAAATGTTGAAACTAGCGAAGTGCGATGTGCGATGAGAACAGAGGGTGATGTGGCATAACAAACAGTGGGGTCGCCCGCAAATCGTACATCAGAATTTTTGAGGGAGAAAAAGTGAATGCAGTGAGTGAAATTTGCGAAAATGCGATGCGAAAAGGTAGGGGGGCCCTTTAAACGAATTTTCAAGGCAGAAAGTGAAAACTTTGTTATCTTATGGTAATATGATAAAAAGACGCTGGAATAATAATAAAAATGGTTTATAGCGAATTCAAGGCGTATGAAAGGGAAATATGGGTCCCAGACCATACCGCAAATCGCATTTCGGGGTTTTTGTAGGAGACGGCAATTGTATGTGAATAGAACTTAAAACTGCGAAAAGTCGATTGCGATGAAAGGTAAGGGGTCCATAAATGTTTATTAAGTGCGGTAAGTTATATCATATGATATATGATATTACCAAGGTTTGTTGTGGTGCGGATAAAAGTTGCGATAAAAGAAATATCTGGTAAGTTTAAAAGGAAATATGATATGGCTGTTAGAGGGTGTGCGGAGCTTCTTTTAACTATAAAAATTGGATTTTATTAGTTAAAAAGGGGTTTTGGAAGAAATGAAAGGTTTTACTTTGGGTTTTTGGGAAAATAAGGAAAGGATCAAAGAGAAATGGCAAAAATACCGAAAAGGATGAGAAAGAATTGAATCATAAGGAGCTAGAGGCCAAGAAAAAATGACAGAGAGGGAAACTTTTAAAGGAATCAAAACCAGTGCTAACAGGGTGATCAATCTCACCCTTCAAAATCTCTTCACTCTTTGAACTCTTCATAGAAACATGTGGTGTAAATCCTCTGTCATTGATCCAATTTCCTTCAAGGACCCCTACATATTTATTGGACCATGAGTTATATTCACCATTCGTAATCCTATCACCTGCCATATAAAACATGATGTCCCTTGTATAATTTTGAAATATTTGGACTTACTTCCTTATCATTCTCTGAAGTTGTTTTGGAAACCAAAATATTTCTAGATACATTCTAGGAAAAATAGAATATGGAAGAAGATATGATGTGATTTTTCTGTGAAAATAATACTCCAGTCAAATCTTTGAAACAAATAAAGCAAATTGGTGCAGGTTGGGTACTTCTCACTCACACTATTAAAGTGTAAGAAACTCGACATTCATTATTATAAAAAAAATAGTAGAATAGACTTGGAAATGAAAAGCTCGAATAAGGAACACAAATGTCGACAAAATCAATATGTTTCTTATACAATAAATTTCACAAAAGATTTGGACATTGATAGGCTAATATAATAAAAAGGATATTTTTAGCTAATGTCGTGGATGAGAAAATGGTATCTGGTGAAAAATTTGACCTAGTGTGTGTTGAAGTTTGTAATAAGAAACAGTGAAATTGGCATCCGGAAACAACATCCATGATCCTAGTGAAAATTAAGCACCTACACTAGGGTGGGGCCCACACAGGCTATTTTTAGGTGCATGTCTATTTTTATTATCCCTTATTTTATATGGACATTAAACTGTAATTTATTCTCAATGTGGACTTGGAAATAGTTAACTAAAGTGGAAAATCAGTTAGCTAAGTGAATTTCGAGTTAACTAGTTGGTTGGTGGGACATGCAAAGAGACTCTAGTTGTAACTGAGTGATTCTAGTTGTAAGAGAGTTGGAAGTGCAGTGGTGCATGAGTTGTGCAAGTTGTAAACAGTTAAACTCAGTTAAGTGAGTTAAAATCAGTTGTGCTATTTGTAACTGCAGATACACTAGTGAGAGATCTAGTGAATTAAATATTAATTAATTCACAAGCAGTGATCTCACATGCAACTAAATATTTACTAATATTAGTTGCATGCATGTCAGTTCCAGTGGAGATCCAGTGGAAACAAGGTGAAAGGGAAGTTTAACTATCAGTTGTGATATTAGCGATCTACTCAGGTGCAGTTATAACACCATAGGATGCTCATGATACTCAACACAATTGAGGAAGGCTTAAATTATTTGTGATTAAGGATTACATTCATCAGGAATTGTGTGAGCAAGGCAGGTTGTTTGGAGACAGTAAATTGGCTAAGGGGTTTGCCAATTTTTGTATGACAGTGTGAGACAATTAGCTGATGTACTGAGGGCTCTTGTGAGAATATTTTTGTATGTAATTATTTCATGATTCCTTGTGAAATATATAATATATTATAGAGGGGTTTTGAGCAGCAAGCTTTCCCCGGGAATATCTGGTGTTGTGGTTTTGATCTATTCTTCTTTTCTTCATGTGATTGGAAATTGTGTTATTTTTAATTCCGAAAAATATCTGTAAAAGTGATTCAATATTTAACTTCAGTACATTTTGATATCGAGTGAATCCAATATATACATGCATGTTATATAATTTCTACATGGTATCAGAGCTGTGTTATAAATTTTCTACATGGTATGGGAGCAAGAATTATTTGTGTGCGTGAGTTTTCAGAGAATATCTAAATATTTTGATTTAAATTTTTCAGAAAAAATAGCATATTTGGCTTCCTTGTGAAAAAATACCCAAATTGAAAAAAAAAAATTGGTCGAATCAGAGCTCGGATGAGGGAGATATCATCGATTTAAAATCAGCGCTTTTGTTAGAAAATTTTGTGACGACGGGACAATTACAATGTGTGCGAGCCAAGAACCTACATGCACGGAGGTACAAGATGCACGCAAAGCTTTGAGGATCAAAGCAGAGGTTAGTGACTTTGTGGTTGAGAGGGAGCCTCTCAACATGCAACCTGAGAAGCAGTCTCAGAAGGTTGTGGAGCAGCCACAATTGGAGATGCAGAAGAATCTCTATAGATTTGATGTAGATGTGATTTATACAGAGCTTCCTACCATTGGGAAGTGTGAGAAAGCCATGCAATTGACCCTTAAGAGGGATTTGGATTTGCATGCAGGTAAGAGTGAACCTCAAAATGTGGATCAGCCACATGCAAAGGATCATGGAGTGGGAGAAACCACTCATGTAGAGAAATTTTGAGTGAGATGGGCAGAGGGAGTGCATGCAACTATAGCACCAAGTGAGAGGTGGGGCAACATGCATGATTAATCTCAAGAATAAATTTTGAGCAGGATTCATTGAGATGGTGTGGGTTTTATGAATCGAACCTGGCTATGAGGAGCCCACAAAGCAACAGTAGTAGGATCAGTTGGATTGATGCAGTCAGATGTCGTAAGGACATGAAATCAAAGTGACAATGTCAGATACTGGAGCGCAGATCAGAGTTGGCAGCAAGTGCAGAGTGCATGGATGCAGGGGTCAATAGCGCAGAGGATCCAGTAGACATGTGCAGTACCTAGCAGTAGTCAGAAGACTTTGATGACAAATGCATTATATTGATTCAGTTGTTTGGAGGCTATTCATTTTCGGAAGTGCTGCATGCAAAGGTTGCATGTGCGATAAACACTAGCGAAGTGTTGCATGCAAGAGTTGCATGTGCGAGAAACACTAGAGAAGTTTGCATGCATGAGTTTCATGTCACATGCATGGAGTTTCATGTCACATGCATGGAGTTGCATGTCGCATGCAAGGACATTCCTTTCTTGTTGAGACGGAGTGTTGAAGTTTGTAACAAGAAATAGTGAAATTGGCATCTGGAAACAACATCCATGATCCTAGCGAAAATTAAGCACCTACACTAGGGTGGGGCCCACGCAGGCTATTTTTAGGTGCATGTCTATTTTTATTATCCCTTAATTTATATGGACATCAAACAGTAATCTATTCTCAATGTGGACTTGGAAATCGTTAACTAAAGTGGAAAATCAGTTAGTTAAGTGAATTTTTGAGTTAAGTGGTTGGTTGGTGGGACATGAAAAGAGACTCTGGTTGTGACTGAGTGATTCTAGTTGTAACAGAGTTGGAAGTGTAGTGGTGCATGAGTTATGCAAGTTGTAAATAGTTTAACTTAGTTAAGTGAGTTAAACTTAGTTGTGCTAGTTGTAACTGCAGATACACTAGTGAGAGATCTAGTGAATTAAATATTAATTAATTCACAAGCAGTGATCTCACATGCAACTGAAGATTTACTAATATTAGCTGCATGCATGTTAGTTCCAATGGAGACCTAGTTGAGACAAATTGAAAGGGAAGTGTAACTATCAGTTGTGATATTAGCAGGCTACCCAGCTGTAGTTATAACACCACAGGATTCTCATGATACTAAGCGCAGTTGAGGAAGGCTTAAATTCTTTGTGATTAAGGATTGAATTCATCAGGAATAGCGTGAGCAAGGCAGGTTTTCTGGAGACAGTAAATTGGCTAAGGGATTTGCCAATTTTTGTATGACAGTGTGAGACAATTAGTTGATGTACTGAGGGCTCTTGTGAGAAGAGTTTTGTATGTAATTGTTTCATGATTCCTTGTGGAATATGTTAGGGTCCCGTGATTTGGCCGATTGGCTAGCCAAATGACGATGTAACATCAAACCAAGCTTTGGAGCCCAAGGACCTAGCCTTCCTGGATTCAGAGAGGGCTCTCTCTATATATGTAAAAGATGTCGGTGTGTTTACTTGCGATGTTCTGATATTAGGCTAGTTATGAAGTGTGTTTTTGGTTTTTTAGTTTTTAAGTTTGTGAGGGATGAAACTGATCAAATACATAAATTGGATAACAAGATGTAGATAAATTGGGCTATGGGGTCAAACAGGTCAAGGAAGCTATGAAGTGATGATGTAAAGCTGCTGTAGGGCCGATTTGATTCACGGTAGAAGGGATCTCTGGGAAAAATGGATTAAGTGGACAACAAGTTGGTGAAAAACAAGGGATTTCAAGTGTAACTATTTAATGGACAACAAGTTGGTGAAAAACAAGGGATTTCAAGTGTAACTATTTAATAGCAGACAATAAACATGTAATAGCAAGCCATTAATCATGCTAAGTATAACTATAAGCTAATTAACACATAGAAATCAAACATTCCAGCCATACATAGAGGTATAAGACCCTCTAACTTCGGGAAATGGCTATCAGACTTTGGGGAAAACATATAAGACAAACTAACAACTCATAAACTATGCCGGAACGCCTAAACATAGTCTCTAAGTCATTGGGCATTTGGACAAATAAGTTTTCATAGTTTTAGGCAAAGGGCTAGATCGGGACTAGGCCTCCTTGGTTCAACAAGATGATCAACAAATCAGTCAAAGAGAAAGTTTTATGGACAGAACTATGGGCAGCTTGTAGGTAGGTAGGGCAAACCATACATCCTACTTAACATATATAGAACTAATGAATAAAACTTAGCAACAATACCTTAGGTTACTAAAGAGCAGCTAAGAATTCTTTAGCATAACTAAGGGAGGAGAAAACATCAAGCTATGAAGATTCAGGGATTTTGAGGTGCCTCCATGGGCATATCTCAAAATCAATCTTTACTGATCTATAGCAGCAAGAAATATGTAATATGAATGAGAACTAGGAGACAAAACACATTAAGAAGCACTATACCATTCTACCATGACAAGGAATCCATCAACAAGCCTTCACCATTCCTCAAAAGCATCCAAGAGGTAGTCCAAAAATCATAACTCAAGTGTATTCTTCAAAGCTCATATGACCAATGCATTAATTCTTCTCTCAAGTTCAGCCTCTGATTTACAATGAGAACCATGGAATAAATAGGCTTGAGGGAGGAAAACCTCATGGAGCAACTAGCTATCCCATTGGCCATGTCAAAATATCTAAACTTGTCCTTGAGGCTTTGCAAAGCCCAAGGCACAAAATATCCCATAAAATATCTAAAAAACTGCTAAAAATGGAAATTATATTGACTTTACATCATTTCCCAAGGATAAAAATAGCTTAACGCACATTTGGGAAAAGCATATTTTTGAGGTTCAAAAATTACAAAAATACTTCATATTTATGCCTGAAAAAGGTCCCCTGACTTGCTGGATGCAAATGGCAGCCTTCCTGATGTCAAAACGAGGCTCATGATAGCTCGTTGGAAAGCTCTCTGTGTCTACTTTCCGGAAAAACTGAAATCATCTCAATCTGAGGCCTGGAAGTCATCCAAAACTGTACCTGTGTGAAAAAACCCAGAAAATAGCAGACTGCTGATATGGCGGGCAGAATGTGCAAAAAGAGGGCATTTTTCGCCAATTTGAGGGGGCGAATGATCTCCAAATTCTCTGAAAATCGCTGGAGACCTGCTCATGGAATTATGGCATCCATCGGTATCATCCTCCTCCCTTGAAAACTCATCAAACTGAAATGGCGAATTTATGAGTTTTTGGCCAAAAACCCAAAAAATGCCAAAAAACAAAAAGTTGCCGAAACAGGCCCAAAATTGGCATGCATGACCCTCAAGGGTCCATAGAAACATGCTCCGAAGTTGAGGCCAGAATGTCAAGCGCTGATGTGATTTTCTTCTCTTTTCGTGCCGGGCGCTTCCTTTTAGCCTTCTTTTCCATTACTGTTTTGAGTTTCTTCATGGCGCTGCTCTTTATCATTGTGCTGCATATCATCAATGTGTTCTCCTTGACCTTGCTGCGCTGCCTCACTGTGCTCCTCTTCAAAACACTGCCCTTTCTCTTTGTGTGCCACTTAATCCAATAAACTCAACAATATGAACACGGTCACCCTTAGTGTATTTACACAGTCAGATTTTACTGCTCATAGGACAAGTTGGCAGAGTTTAAAAAGTTTCTGAGGTGGTAGCAAAGTTCTTGCAACAGTTATAAAACTAATGGACTTTTCTTTGAGCAAAGCACTACCCTCTTGTACACAACCCATCCAATATATTTAACAATGTAAACACAATTAATCAAAAGATATCTACACAGTCAAAGCCACTGTGTTTAATAAGTGACAGAGTTCATTTTGCTTTTGATTGGCCATATAGAATCTAGGAGCATTCAACAACGATAAACCCTTTCTTGAACAAAAAATACTGCCTTCACTGCATGCAAAATGCCCTTCTGGATTGAAACTGTGGCAATATGCTGTTTGGACAGATAGACAATGTGGTTAGGATAGATTGCAACAATGTTTCTTTGAATAAACAACCTCTGCTCTCCTTAAAACCAGCCCTTCACTTCTGGATGCACTTCAGCCAGGCAAACTTTTTAAATAGGGTACCATGTGTAAAGATGGGACAAACTGTTGTGTAGATTCCCTGTGCACAGTTTTGAAAAATCACTTTTCCTTGTGGATTTGTTAGAGGCCAATCAACACTTGTATTGGTGTCTTCAAAGCAAAACTCAAATATTAAAACCCTGCTCTTCAGAAATGGTCTTCCTCTTGAAAAATATCACAGTCAACAGCTCTTCAAAATGATACAATGTAGTGAAAAGAAGGGCAGACCTAGGTTAGGTGAAATATCAGTGTACAGTGTTTTATGAAGAACACCTTTCACTTGTGAAGTTAAGAAATCAACCACCACCTTTGTACCTCTGTCTCCAATGTTAAAATTCAATCATCAACAACCTGTCCTTTAGAAAGTGGTCCTGCACCTTTTAAAAATATCTCAGTCAACACTTTTCAGTAGGAAATAATACAGTGAAAGAAGGGCAGTCTGCTAAAAGAGTGTGCTGTGAGAAAATGCTAAAATCACTCTGTTTTTTGAAGTCTTAGATGTCAACCAATACACCTAGCTCCTTGCTCAAGGAGGCTTTCAGTCATTAACAATTCTACCCTGTACAAGTGTGCCCACTTTCCACTGATCTTTCATCTCTTGTAAACCACCATACATATGCTTAGACTGTCCATACACCGGATTGGAGCAAAAATGACAGAGTTTTTTTAGAAGACCACACAATTTTTTTGGCAAAAACTATGTGAGTTCTCTCTTCTCAAAGAAAATATGTCAAAATCCTTTTCACTGGTTGCATTTCACTGTTTTAATAATGTGGAAATGATTTGATGACAGTGTGAAAAGTTTCTTTTCAGATCTAACCCTGTCTCTCTACAACAAAATCTTTCTCTGCAGCTTGAAACTGTAAACCTCTGCCCGACCAAGAAACTTTTCTCTTATTAAGCTTCACTATTCTCTTATATATATGTCACTTTATGTTTCAATGTGTTCACTGAAAGTTTCAATCTTGGTGTGAGCATATATGGAATTTTACTTTAAAACAGAGGTGGCAGATTTTAGGACATCTTCAAAAGCTTTGAGCAAAGGCCGTAATAGTTTTCTCTTTTCCACAATAATCAAGGGCCTTTTCAATGTGGAAAATCAGTTATCTTTAGGGAGAAAACCTTCAACTATGCATGCTGTTTCAACGTATATGCCCATGCAAAAAACTGACCTTTATCATTTATCAATCTTGGAAATGTGGATGAAGTTTTGAAATACCTCTTGAAATCGTTGAAAACAACCTTGGAGGAGAGTTGGATCAGCTCTGGAGGCCATTCAACCCGCGCGGCACTCTTTCAAGACCCTATGTTTCTTCTTCCAATATTGTTTGAGGGCAGCTCAAAACATGATGCCAATCTTTGCTTGAGAGTTGGAGACACTTTGAAATGAGTTTTTTAAGGTTTTCAGGTAATTTTCTTGACCATTTCTACAGGAGTGCCGCAGGCTGCTACAGGCACGTCGCGCCTTAGTTATGGCCCTTTGTATTTTTCGCTCCAGGCACGTCGCGCCCTTTTCCAGGCAAGTCGCGCAAGTTTGCAGTTCATTTTGAAGGCCTTCCCGGTGTCGGAATTGGGCGCGAGATGGCTCGTTGGAAAGCTGTGGAAGTCTAATTTCCAGAACAACTTGAATTTTGTCATTTGGTGTCCATTTAATCCTTAAAAATTTGATTTTCCCAACACTGGTCAAAACTGGTAAATCCTGGTGCAGAAATGCATCGAGCTGTTTGTAGACCATTTTTGAATGCCTTCCCGGTGTCGGAATTGGGCGCGAGATGGCTCGTTGGAAAGATGTGGAAGTATTATTTCCAGAAAAACTTGAATTTTTTCATTTGGTGTCCATTTGAGCCTTCAAAAACTGACTGTCCCATCACTGGTCAAAAATGGTGTATGCTGGTGCAGAAAAACATAGCGTTGATTGCAGGCTACTTTTGGATGCCTTCATTTTGTCGGAATTTGGCCCGAGATGGCTCATCGGAAAGCTATGGAAGTCTATTTTCCATAGAAACTTGAATTTTTTCATTTGGAGTCCAATTGAGCCTTAAAAAACTGACTGTCCCATCACTGGTCAAAAATGGTGTATCCTAGTGCAGAAGTTCTCCCGTGACATCTGTATTTTTCATGTTCCTCACAAACCATGATACCTGTGCAGAAACTGAAGGAGGTTTTTATTTTTGAACCTATGAGGAACAAAAACCTCTCTCAATTTTGTAAATTTCATCTCTGTTTGATCAGAAAATCATTTTGAAACAAACTGCCCGGGTGCTCCTTAACCCTAATTTCACTGTGGCAGAGGTATGATGATTCAACAGCCAAGCAAATTTTACTATCCTTTGGTATTTGTTGAGATGAAATATTTGAGCCTCTTTTTGACTGTGGGTACACTACTTCAGTGGCATTCACTTAAACTCTTTCATCCTCTGTCTATACTCGAGGGCGCTTTTTCTAACACTTTTCCTCTGCTCAAAATATACCAGCAAGGTATCTTTGACTTTGTTATAGGAGCAGACTTTCTTTGGAAAACCAATTGTACTTTGCTTTCTTTTCCACTGTGATGAGTTGTTTGAAGGCATTCTCTTATGAGCAGGAGGATGAGTGTCCTTTACTTTGTTTAGGAAGGATGGCCTTTTTGACAAATGCTTGGCTTCCTTTTGACCAATCAGTTTTCAACAACACTAAATGCCTTGGCCATCTGCTCATAAATGGAGGAGGCTCTTCATCAAGTAAGGTATCTGAAGGTTTTTTGACAACTATGTCTGACACATCCTTTCTCTGAAGGTGATGGTAAATAAACCACTTGAAAAACATCAATCTTGGCATCTTTACCTGCAAGTATCACTGTATTTCAGAAGAAACCCTAGCCACAGTGACACTGTCTCCCTGCACTGTTCTAAGGGTGACTGAGATATTTATCATTTGGCTTGTTCATCTCATGACCTATTACTTGAAAAAAATCTTTGTGACTATGAAGGTCAGTGTTTTTTGAAAAACCAAGGGCTTTCCTTCTGCCTGTGTAATGGCATTGGTTAACAGCATCTATTCCATTTGATCTTGGACAAAACAGGCTTCTTATGATTGGGATGTTTACTGATGACAGGCCTTTCTAAAGTTCAACAATTTACATGATTTGAAAGCTTCAGATGACCTTCTTTATCAGACCAGACTCTTTTTCCTAGCATATTCCAAACTCTGTTCCTGTTATGACCATTACTCAAATTCATAAAACCTGGAGATATTGTTTCACTGTTCAATACAAAGCAAACCTGGACCTTTGCAATCTTCCAAGTCAGTATTGGCCAGCGCCCTCTGCTTGTGGATGAAGGAGGCGCCCTAACCCTCTGCTTGTAAATGAAGGAGGTTCTGGGCCTTGACAATTTACCAGTTTGCTGAGACAGTGGTGTCCCTTTATTACTGTGATTTTCATGCTGGAAAGAGCTGTAAGGTCCTGATGAGTGACTTTTGTTTTGCAGCTTCATCTCAGGCTCATAATACATTTAGAAGCAGCTTCTCCTCTAACTGTAGATCAAGCATTTCCTCCCGAGATGAAGTTATATTTCCTGCCTTTGTAGAAACCATAGAACACTGTGGAAAACCTACTAGTCAGCTTGAGATTGGGCTTTATGCAGTGCTGAGACCTAAGGAATATGAGTGGCGCGACTTAAGGCTGTTTGTCAATTTCATTTGCAAATTAAGGGATCAGTCATGGTAGGTCTGCTGCAGATGGAGGCTTTTTTGGCTTTTTGATGATTGCCAAAGGTGAAAAGACCTAAACGCCACTTCCTAACATAGGGTAGACTTTTGAAACAGATGTGGATTTTCCTTTTAAGGCTGATGGGCAAGTCAATAAGGCTGAAGCTAGATAGGATTGTGACATGAGGTTTTTGATGTTGCTAGGGGTGGACTTAATAGGTAGAAAGGCGAAAAAAGTTTTGGGAGGGTTTTCTGGATGACATATTGACATAAGGAAATCAGTTTCTAGAAAACTCAGCTGAAGATATAGTCATCACTAACATGTAAAAAAATATTGATGGCTAACAGTGGCTCCATTTGGGGAGGGCAGCTCCTCGTCAGGAGGTGTCCAGAATTCAGATTTTTGGCTTATGAAGACCAGTGCCTTATCCATTGGCGCAAAATTTACCCTTCTTTTGATGTTATTTCTGAAAAGTAACAGCATGGTTAACATCAATGATACTTCTACCTACCCCACTATCTTTCCTAACATTTTTTTCTTCTCTTTGGCGCATTTGAACTAGCAGCCTTTTGACAACGCATATTTTTCTTTTTGCAAAATGAACCTATCTATTTCTACTCTTATATCTACCGGGAGTTCAGATTAAGCTGATGAACTCCTTCATTTCTCTACCTAAAACTAGATCGACTGTCAAGATTAAGCAGTTTGACAGGATTTCATTCTCTAATCTACAACATGAAATTTAAAAATGACCAAATCGGGATTAGGCAGTCTGATTTGTCATGCATTTGCGGCATAAAAGACAAGCCGCACACAAATGTTATTCTGCAACAAAAGGAAACTAGAGAAGCGGGGCTAAGATGTACAATGTGTTTTTCATCCCTCGCTTCTCTCTTTGGTTCTGTTTTAAGCATGTGGAACCAGAATCTCTCCCTAATCTAAGCTCCGTGATAAGTCAATCTTACACAATGTTGACTATCTTGACACTCACTAACTTATCAGCAAATAAATTTAAACATGCTCAACTATGATTAGGCTAGATAGCTGAACAAGACATTGAAGTACTAGTAGCGGCATTTAGACTTGCTCGCTTTCTGAAAGACTATTTTTTGGAACATGGGGCTTTACCACTGCTTTTTAGAAACTGCCCTCTTTTTCTACTTTTCACTGTTTTTTGTATTTTCTGCTTTTTCACTTTCTCTTCAAACAAACTACAAATGAAAAAAAGTGCTCACAAGGCTGAGTTTTAACTATCTACCTATCCTAATCTAAACTGTACACAACATACATTCATTTGGTGAACTCTTCTTTCCATTGTAACCAGTCAAGTAGATGATCAAATGGGTGATTCTGGTTTAGTTCTTTCATGATGTAGAAGTAATGAAAAGGCCACTCCCACTTGGTTTGTTTCTGGACAGTAGTGCTTAAGCTTTTTCTCATTCTTGGCAGCAACTTGTTCATGATAAAACCCACTACTCTTTCAGACTTCTTAAGGAAAACAACAAATGGATCTTGGAATAATGCCTGATCTAGAGGTTTTGAGATATAGGATTCATTCAAGACTACTCTTTCATACTTCTCAAGGAAAACAGCAAATGGATCTTGGAATAATGCCTGATCTAGAGGTTTTGAGATATAGGATTCATTCAAGACTACTCTTTCAGACTTCTTAAGGAAAACAACAAATGGATCTTGGAATAATGCCTGATCTAGAGGTTTTGAGATATAGGATTCATTCAAGACTACTCTTTCAGACTTCTCAAGGAAAAAATCAAATGGATCTTGGAATAATGCCTGATCTAGAGGTTTTGATATACAGGATTCATTCAAGACTACTCTTTCTTCCACTTGGCTATATTTGGGACCCCCCTGGTAAAGCAACTCTTCTTCATGATCACCCGAACTGTTAGACTCATCATGTATTGCAATGTAGTTTTCATTCCAAGCTGATGTGTTCTGATTAAGTGGACTGAAAACTGTGTGGAGGTTATTAGTTTGGTGAGCAGGGATACACTGTGATAGTAAATTATCTTGAAAGGGTAGTGAGACAACTCTCATGTGTTTATCAGCCTCTTTTTCTTCATCTTCAATTTGTGACTCAATGGAACTTTGTGGTTGCAAATCTAGAGTTAAGGAAGATTCCGTGTCCAAAATGACTTCCTCAACTATTTCAGGAAAAGGCCTCTCATTTACAACATGCTCAAGAAATTCATCATCTTCCTCAAGCTCATCATCAAAGCTGAAACACTGTTGATCTCCAATTATGTGAATGTTATCTCGGATGGACTGAAGTGAAGTAGAGAAAAGAGTCTGAGACTCTTCACTTACTTCCAAACTTTCAAGGCTATCCTCATCAGTGTCATATATGACCTGTAATGCTTGCTCACTTTTCTCAAGTTTATGAAACCGAGCTTCCTCCCAAAAATCAAAAGCTGAGTGTTCTGCATAGTTAGTGTCTGTTTGGAAATCACAATCATCAACATATTGATCAAACCTTGGAGAATCATTAACATAAGAAATGTCATCAACCATGCACATTGGACTATCAGATTGCTTTTCTTCAAATTGATCTACACATCTATTTTCTGATTTATGACATGCAAGATTAACAGGAGAAAGATCAATTTTTTTTTGGTTATATGAAGTTTCAGAGGTTGTTTGTATGTTTATAAGTTGATCTATTTCCTCTTCAGTTAAAAAGGGAGGTATTTTCATTTCTCTACTATAATCCTCTTTCTCTTGGGAAATCTGATTTGAAAGATGAATGTCTTTTGGGGCTTCACTTATGAGAGATGATGAATCATCACTTATGCCCTTAGAGAGATCCCATGGGTTTTCTGTCATTTCTTGCTTATTTTCATCTTCAACCAATTCTTTGTGATATTGAGGATAGTTATCATGTAATTCATGAGGTTTTTCTGATAGATTCTTAGGGGCCCAGTTTGCTTTTATGAACTCAAATGACTCCCAACATAAAGGTAAAGACCCTATAGGTTTTGATTTATCTTCTATCTTAGATTTGAATTCTTCTTCAATCAGCTCTTCTTGATTTAGGTGAGAGTTAACTTGAGCAGGATTTTCCTGAATAACTGCTGAGAGATCTTTAGGGAGAAAATTTTCTTTCAAAGTCGGGAATGATTTACAGCATAAGGGTAGAGAACCTAAAGGTTTTGATTCTTCTTCCATTTCAGAATCTGTGATTTCAAAATGGCTGATAGCTTCTTTAGAGCATTCCTCTATGTTTTTATTTGCAACTTTCCCATTAGGCATATTTTGTTTATAACTCTTGTCTTGTGATAGTTGAGTGTGTTTAACCCGAGGAAGAAGGGTAGGTTGGTTTGAATAAGCAGTGTTAACCTTGTGTTTTTTCCTATCAAGTAACTTCTCTAGTTTTCCTACCATACACACCAATTTTTTCAGCTTTTCCTCTGAAGATGCTAGTGTCTCTTGATTTGCTTTGTCTTTCTCTATTGTTCTTAGTTGTGCCTCCCTATTTAGTATGTTGAATTCTACATCAACTGTTATCCTTTGCATTTCTTCTAGGGTCAAAGGATCTTTGTTTTTTATCTGGAAAACCATCTCTAGGTCAAAAGAATCTGGGTAATGTAAGAGAACACATCCGAGGGGTGGCTTTAGGTTAGCAGGCATTGCATGGTATACTTTATTGAACCTGGCTGAAAAGTTTTGTATTGTCTCCCCTGGTTGTCTTTTTAACTCATTGTATTCCTTTATGATGAGAACTTTATTACCTATGACCACCCACCTATCTAGGAAGATTTGAGTGAACTGGTGAAAATTGGTAATGCTTGCAGCTGGAAGGTTTTCAAACCAACTCCTAATTTTTCCTTGTAATGATAAGACAAACATTCTAATACGCACATCATCTTCTTCTATGTCATAAAGGTCAAGTAAATCTTCAAGTTTTCGGGCATGCTCTTCAGCGGTGACTTTGGAGCTTTCTCCATCAAACATGGGTAATTTATTTTGAAGATTTGCAGGAAGGGCTTGTAAGATGGGAGGTAAAACCAGAGGCTTGTATCTTTCTGGGACCTTTGTGGATATAGGTAGTGTAAAAAGAGGTTCATGACTGTTTGAGGTTTCAGCCAGAGTGGGAAAGGTAGCATGAAGCTCATGTTTTGCTAGGTTTTCCATAGGTGAATCTGGGGTAGGCATAGGTGTACAAGCCTGCTCATGGTCTAAGATTTGAGGCTTAGCTTTTTGAGGTTTGAGATCTTTCCAATGATCAATGTAGATCTCATCGGTGTATTCCTGATCAGGCTCAAAGTAGGATAGAACATAGTTACAAATAAAGACAATAATTTCTTGAATCCAACTAAGGCCTGAGTGCTTTTTCTTTCTAGGATGACCAGTCATGTTTTAGGTTCTTCCTCCAGTGGAGTCTTTAGGTCTATTGGGAGTTGTGGAGTCGCCAAGTGGAACTTGGTTGTTTTTGTAGAGATGTAGCTATGGTCCACCACCAGTAACTAATCTGGAAATGTTTTTAAGGTTTTTCTGAGTTTTATGTGCAGCCTATGGTTTGTTAAAGTATCCTAGACTTGTTTCAACACTTTGCTAGGGTGATGAGAACAAAAAGAGTTTACTCTAAATGGGTCTATGGACTGCTTGCTTGTTTATGGTACCTAAAAGACCAAAGAGTCTATAAGAGTTTGCTGGACTATTATGTACTCAGTGTCCCACCATCTCCCGCTATGTTAGTGAGTGATGGGATAGGTCTATCGGATAGTAGCCTGGAGCTTGGTAAAATAGTAAGGCTTACTAGAGTTTAGTGGAGTCGCCAGGTGGATTATCAGTTGTTTTGAGATATACTTGTATGGTCCACCACCAATACTGTCAAAAACCAATCTAAAGGAGTATTTTTGTGGTTTTTTCTGAGTTTTATGTGCAGCCTAGGATGTAAGAGCGTTATAAACCTGATTCATCACTTTGCTAAGATGGTGAAACAGAGAGTTTACACTAAATGATTCTAAAGGCTGATGGTCTCAGCTTAGGATTGAAGGACTAAAGAGTCTATAAGAGTTCGCTAGACTATCATGAACTCAATAAGTCCCACCATGATCGCCATTATGTTAGGGTCCCGTGATTTGGCCAATTGGCGAGCCAAATGATGATGTAACATCGAACCAAGCTTTGGAGCCCAAGGACCTAGCCTTCCTGGACTCAGAGAGGGCTCTCTCTATTATATGCAAAAGATATCGGTGTGTTTGCTTATGGTGTTTTGATATTAGGCTAGTTATGAAGTATGTTTTTAGTTTTTGATTTTTTAAGTTTGTGAGGGATAAAACTGATCAAATACATAAACTGGATAACAAGATGTAGATAAATTGGGCTATGGGGTCAAACAGGTCAAGGAAGCTATGAGGTGATGATGTAAAGCTGCTGTAGGGCCGATTTGATTCACGGTAGAAGGGATCTCTGGGCAAAATGGATTAAGTGGACAACAAGTTGGTGAAAGACAAGGGATTTCAAGTGTAACTAGTTAATAGCAGACAATAAACATGTAATAGCAAACCATTAATCATGCTGAGTATAACTATAAGCTAATTAACACATCGAAATCAAACATTCCAGCCATACATAGAGGTATAAGACCCTCTAACTTCGGGAAATGGCTATCAGAATTTGGGGAAAACATATAAGACAAACTAACAACTCATAAACTATGCCGGAACGCCTAAAAATAGTCTCTAAGTCATTGGGCACTTGGACAAATAAGTTTTCATAGTTTTAGGCAAAGGGCTAGATCGGGACTAGGAGTGTAACTAGTTAATAGCAGACAATAAACATGTAATAGCAAACCATTAATCATGCTAAGTATAACTATAAGCTAATTAACACATAGAAATCAAACATTCCAGCCATACATAGAGGTATAAGACCCTCTAACTTTGGGAAAAGGCTATCAGACTTTGGGGAAAACACACAAGACAAACTAACAACTCATCAACTACGCCGGAATGCCTAAACGTAGTCTCTAAGTCATTGGGCACTTGGACAAATAAGTTTTCATAGTTTTAGGCAAAGGACTAGATCGGGACTAGGCCTCCTTAGTTCAACAAGATGATCAACAAATCAGTCAAAGAGAAAGTTTTATGGACAAAACTATGGGCAGCTTGTAGGTAGGTAGGGAAAACCATACATCCTACTTAACATACATAGAACTGATGAATAAAACTTAGCAACAACACCTTAGGTTACTAAAGAGCAGCTAAGAATTCTTTAGCATAACTAAGGGAGAAGAAAACATCAAGCTATGAAGATTCATGGATTTTGAGGTGCCTCCATGGGCATATCTCAAAATCAATCTTTACTGATCTATAGCAGCAAGAAATATGAATTATGAGTGAAAACTAGAAGACAAAACACATTAAGAAGCACTATACCATTCTACCATGTCAAGGAATCCATCAACAAGCCTTCACCATTCCTCAAAAGCATCCAAGAGGTAGTCCAAAAATCATAACTCAAGTGTATTCTTCAAAGCTCATATGACCAATGCATTAATTCTTCTCTCAAGTTCAGCCTCTGATTTACAATGAGAACCATGGAATAAATAGGCTTGAGGGAGGAAACCCTCATGGAGCAACTAGCTATCCCATTGGCCAAGTCAAAATATCTAAACTTGTCCTTGAGGCTTTGCAAAGCCCAAGGCACAAAATATCCCATAAAATATCTAAAAAACTGCTAAAAACGGAAATTATATTGACTTTACATGATTTTCCAATGATAAAAATAGCCTAACGCACATTTGGGAAAAGCAGATTTTTGGAGTTCAAAAATTACAAAAATACTTCATATTTATGCCTGAAAAAGGTCCCCTGACTTGCTGGATGCAAATGGCAGCCTTCCCGATGTCAAAATGGGGCTCATGAGGGCTTGCTGGAAAGCTCTCTGTGTCTACTTTCCGGCGCAACTGGAACCAACTCAATCTGAGGTGCGGAAGTCATCCAAATCCGGCACTGTGCAAAAACCCGAAAATAGCCTGCTGATATGGCGGGCGTAATGTGCAAAATGAGGCAAGCCGCCAATTTGAGGGGGTGAATGATCTTTCAAATGCCTCTGAAAATCACCTTCTGAAACTGCTCATGAATTATGGCATCACCTATCATCCTTTCTCTTGACAAATCTCAACTGGGAATGCAAATTATAGTTTTCTTTACCAAAACCAAAAATGTAAAAACAAAAGGCTATTGTTAGCCAAACAGTGCTGGCATACTCAAGGTCCCTAGCAACAGCCTTAAGCCGAGGCCAAAATGTCGAGTGCCGATGTGCCTTTCTCCTTCTCTCGTGTCGGGTTTTGTTCTTTTTGGGAGGAGGAGACACAGTGTTTTAATATTAACCAACTACGGCTTCATTTGAGGCTGCTGTGTGTCCTCTTTAATTTGCCTCTGCCCCTCAATTTTATGATGCTAATCTGCCTCAAACCCTAGTTGACCTTGATCATCAATTTTATGCTGCTCCTGCACTTGGATTTCCTGTTTATTTTGTGGCCCAAGCAGCTGCTCAAATTCCTGCCCAAACTGTTGTTCATGACCTTCCACATCAAGCTGCTGCTCTTCCTGGTGTGCCAATCACTCAAAAAACTTACATATGGTACAATCAAACTTTAGTGTGATCAGACAGTCAATGTCATAGTTTATGTGCCCAGGTGACAAAGTTTTGAAAAATGCTTCAAAAAGTTCAACAAAGCCTGCAAGAGTCTTCTCTTTGCAAAATAATCAAAGCCCCTTATCAATGTAACATCTTTGTCTTTGTAAAAGAAAAATCCTTTTCTCTACCTGAACATCCATTTATCAAACAAGTTTGAAGAATAAAAGACAGTCAAGCAACAAGTATCTACACAGTCAAGGGTTACTGTGCTAGTGCAAGGTTACAAGCTCCTTGATTTTTGGTGTGGGCATAAACAACCCTGTAGCAGTTAATAGCAACCACTCTTTGCGATCAACACACTACTCTTGTTTTTCTATTCATCATAAATCTTTTGACAACACCTCCAAACTGAAAAGATAACTTTACTTACTGACCCTGCTTCACAAAATGAAAAATCAAACACTGTTTTCTGCCCTTTTTAAACATTCAACAAGCCATTACCCTTCTATCACTACTTGGGAGGCATCTTGACTTGGATGCGCTTCTGAAAAAACCAAAACTGCCTCAAGAATTTTTGAAATGTGTTCTTTAATCAAAACTATATCTTAGCTGTCAATCATTGTTTGACAGGGCAGAAATGGTTTGAAATGCTATGTGAGAAGCTCTCTTTGGTGTTAGGTCTCTGCTCCTTCAAAAACCTTGTTTTTTCCTCCCTTTGTAAGCCAAACAACAAATATTATAAATTAATCACTACTACTAACATGTATACACAACCATAAGATTACCGTGTTAGTGCAAGGTGCCATGGCTCTAGGTGTTTTGAGGATAATAAAATAGCCTTGTAGCAAGAAAAAATCTCTCCTAATCAAGATACTGCCCCTACATTCACCAATCTTCACCCATAATTTTGTCAATACCTCCAAATGGTAACTTTCAGCTTCCTATATTAACATTTGTTTATGGTCGAAAAGGCGCCTTGATTTTGCTCTTCACCACACTAAGGAAAACTTTGGCAAAATGACCTTTAGGATATATGGATGATTACCGCAGTTGGAAATAGGGACCACTGCTTTAATTTTTTTTTTTTTTTAAACATTGATTTTCTCTCGTTTAAAACACAATGCCTTTCATCTCTTATCATTTCTTTGAGGCGCTTTACTCGTTTCTTTTACCTCAATATAAACTTACCATCTTTATTGTTTCACCAGAGTCAACATAAAACACTCAAATCTTGATCTTTAAACAAAACTACAACCTTCCAAGCACGCTCTCTTCACCGCAAATGATGACGTAGGTTACTTCTGCTTCATAGTAGGGTTACTTTCACACTTTTATATGAGCCTTTCACTACCTGCTCATCTCGACCAAGCAGTGTATTTTTTGATGCATTGTTGTGAGGGAAGTTTATAGGCTCTTTGAAGCTAGAACCAACCCTTCACTCTCAACCAACTATAATTCTCCTTCAAAACATTCTCTTAAGAAACTTGACTTACACCTTTCAATATTGCTTTACCCTTTAGAAATTTGACAATCATAAATGAGGCATCATAGAATACCTTGAAAATTTGATGGCATTCATTACTGACAAGTTTGAGCAGCTTTGGAAATATATTTGGAATGTTTTTAGGTAATTTTTTGACCATTTCTATAGGAGTGCCGCAGACTGCTACAGGCACGTCGCGCCTTAGTTATGGCCCTTTGTATTTTTCGCTCCAGGCACGTCGCGCACTTTTCCAGGCGAGTCGCGCAAGTTTGCAGTTAATTTTGACGGCCTTCACGGTGTCGGAATTGGGCACAAGATGGCTCGTTGGAAAGCTGTGGAAGTCTAATTTCCAGAAAAACTTGAATTTTGTCATTTGGTGTCCATTTGATCCTTCAAAAATTGATTTTCCCAACACTGGTCAAAACTGGTAAATCCTGGTGCAGAAATGCATCGAGCTGTTTGTAGACCATTTTTGAATGCCTTCCCGGTGTTGGAATTGGGCGCGAGATGGATCGTTGGAAAGATGTGGAAGTATTCTTTCCATAAAAACTTGAATTTTTTCATTTGGTGTCCATTTGAGTCTTCAAAAACTGACTGTCCCATCACTGGTCAAAAATGGTGTATGCTGGTGCAGAAAAACATAGCGTTGATTGCAGGCTACTTTTGGATGCCTTCCTTTTGTCGGAATTTGGCCCGAGATGGCTCATAGGAAAGATATGGAAGTCTATTTTCCATAGAAACTTTAATTTTTTCATTTGGAGTCCAATTGAGCCTTCAAAAACGGACTTTCCCATCACTGGTCAAAAATGGTGTATCCTAGTGCAGAAGTTCTCCCGTGACATCTCTATTTTTCATGTTCCTCACAAACCATGATACCTGTGCAGAAACGGAAGGAGGTTTTTATTTTTGAACCTATGAGCGACAAAAACCTCTCTCAATTTTGTAAATTTCATCTCTGTTTGATCAGAAAATCATTTTGAAACAAACTTCCCGGGTGCTCCTTAACCCTAATTTCACTGTGGCAGAGGTATTATGATTCAAC
Organism: Pinus albicaulis; assembly: GCA_034641835.2. NCBI lineage: Eukaryota > Viridiplantae > Streptophyta > Pinopsida > Pinales > Pinaceae > Pinus > Pinus albicaulis. The sequence continues at coordinate 644,510,278 of CM076580.1, forward strand.
AGCCATGCAAATTTTACTATCCTTTGGTATTTGTTGAGATGAAATATTTGAGCCTATTTTTGACTGTGGGTACACTACTTCAGTGGCATTCACTTAAACTCTTTCATCCTCTGTCTATACTCGAGGGCGCTTCTTCTAACACTTTTCCTCTGCTCAAAATATACCAGCAAGGTATCTTTGAATTTGTTATAGGAGCAGACTTTCTTTGGAAAACCAACTGTACTTTGCTTTCTTTTCCACTGTGAGGAGTTGTTTGAAGGCATTCTCTTATGAGCAGGAGGATGAGTTTCCTTTACTTTGTTTAGGAAGGATGGCCTTTTTGACAAATGCTTGGCTTCCTTTTGACCAATCAGTTTTCAACAACACTAAATGCCTTGGCCATCTGCTCATAAATGGAGGAGGCCCTTCACTAAGCAAAGTATCTGAAGATTATTTGCTAAGGCTGCATGACAATTTTTTGCTTGGATTATGAAGGTAAGCAACCAACTTGAAACACATCAATACTGGCACCTCTGCTTGCAAACACTACTGTGCTTCAGAAAAAAACCTAGTCAAAGTGTCACTGTCTCACTGTACTGCTCTGAGGGGAAACTGAAAAGTTAGCATTCACTTTGGTTAACTTATGACAAATTATTTGAAATATAGTCTAAGTCAGCATCCTTTGAAAAACAAACAACTTTTCTCCTGCCTGTGTGATGACATGATTTGTCAGCATTTCTTCAAATCAATCTTGTGGCAAAGCAGGTTGCTTATGATCAGAATGGTTTTTACCAATGATATGCCTTTCTAAGGTTTAACAATTCTTATGATTTGGAAACTTCAAATGACTTTATTTACAAGACCTGAACTCTGTTTCCCTTTTAATTTGCATACTTCAGATTTTAGGCCTGCTATGATTATCACTTACACTCAGAAAACCTGGAGTTGTTGTTTCACTTTTCAGCAAAAGGAAAACCTGGGCTTCTGCAATCCTTTAAGTCAATACTGGCCAGCGCCCTCTGCTTGTAGATGAAGGAGGCGCCCTTACCCTCTGCTTGTAAATGAAGGAGGTTCTGGGCCATGACAATTTATCAGTTTGTTGAGACAGTGGTGTCCCTCTCTTACTATGATTTTCATGCTGGAAAGAGTTGCAAGGTCTTGATGAGTGGTTCTCTGTTTTGCAGATACATCTCAGGCTCATGTTACATTTAGAAGCAGTTGTTCCTCTAACTGTAAATTCAAGCATTTCCTCCTGAGATGAAGTTATATTTCCTGTTCTTTGCAGAATCCATAAAACACTGTGAAACACCTACTAATCAGCTTGAGACTGTGGTTCATGCAGTGCTGAGACCTAGGGGTATAAGTGGCGCGACTTAGAGTTGTTTGTCAATTTCATTTGCAGAGTGAAAGGTCAGTCATGGTGGGTTTTGTAGCAGATGGAGGCTTTTTTGGCTTTTTGATGGTTGCCAAGGGTAAAATGTCTTAAAGCGCCACTTCCTAACATAGGGGAGACTTTTGCAACAGACTTGGACTTTTCCTTTTGGAGCTGATGGGCAGACCAGTAGGGCTGAAGCTAGAAAAAATAGTGATAATGGATTTTGATTTTGACATGGGCGGACTGATAAGTAAAAGGGTGAAAAAAAGTTTTATGAGGGTTTTCTAGATGACAGATTGACATATGGACTTCAGCTTCTAGAAAACTCAGCTATGGATATAGTCATCACTAACATGTAAAAAATACTGATGGCTAACAGTGGCTCCATTTGGGGAGGGCAGCTCCTCGTCAGGAGGTGTCCAGAATTCAGATTTTTGGCTTATGAAGACCAGTGCCTTATCCATTGGCACAAAATTTACCCTTCTCTTGATGTTATTTCTGAAAAATGACAGCATGGTTAACATCAATGATACTTCTACCTACCCCACTATCTTTCCTAACATTTTTTCTTCACTTTGGCGCATTTGAACTAGCTGCCTTTTGACAATGCATATTTTTTCTTTTGCAAAATGAACCTATCTATTTCTACCCTTATATCTGCCGGGAGTTCAGATTAAACTGATGAACTCCTTCATTTCTCTACTTAAAGCTAGATTGACTTTCAAGATTAAGCAGTTTGACAGGATTTTATTCTCTAATCTAAAACATGAAATTAAAAAATGATCAAATCAGGATTAGGCAGTCTGATTTGTCATGCATTTGCGGCATAAAAGACAAGCTGCACACAAATGTTATTCTGCAACAAAAGGAAACTAGATAAGTGGGGCTAAGATGTACAATGTGTTTTTCATCCCTCGCTTCTCTCTTTGGTTCTGTTTTAGGCATGTGGAACCAGAATCTCTCCCTAATCTAAGCTCTGTGATAAGTCAATCTTACACAATGTTGACTATCTTTGCACTCACTAACTTATCAGCAAATAAATTTAAACATGCTCAGCTATGATTAGGCTAGATAGTTGAACAAGACATTGAAGTACTAGTAGCGGCATTTAAGCTTGCTCGCTTTCCGAAAGACTATTTTTTGGAACATGGGGCCTTTGTCCTATCTTCACTTGCCCTCTTTTCTGTTTTTACTGTTTTTTGACTTTCCTATCAAACAAACTACAACTGAAAAGGTGCTCACAAGGCTGAGCTTATTTTCCACAGCTAACTATCTATCCTAGCCTAAACTATACACAACATACATTTTTTGGTGAACTCTTCTTTCCAATGTAACCAGTCAAGTAGATGATTACATGGGTAACTCTGGTTTAGTTCTTTCATGATGCAGAAATAATGAAAAGGCCACTCCCATTTGGTTTGTTTTTGGACAGCAGTGCTTAAGCTTTTTCTCATTCTTGGTAGCAACTTGTCTATGATAGAACCCACTATTCTTTCAGACTTTTCAAGGAAAACAACCAATGGATCATGGAATGATACTTGATCTAGAGGATTTGAGATATAGGCTTCATTCAAGACTACTTTTTCAGACTTCTCAAGGAAAACAACAAATGGATCTTGGAATAATACCTAATCTAGAGGATCTGATATATAGGCTTCATTTAGGACTATTCTTTCTTCCACTTGACTATATTTGGAACTCTCCTGGTAAAGCAACTCTCCCCCTTGCTCATGATCACTTGAACTATCAGACTCATCATATATTGCAGTGTAGTTCTCTTGCCAAGCTGATGTGTTCTGATTAAGTGGACTGGGAACTGTGTGAAGGTCTTCAGGTTGATGAGCAAAGATACACTTTGACAGTAAATCATCTTGAAAGGGCAGTGAGACAACTCTTATGTGTTTATCAGCCTGTTTTTCTTCATCTGCAATTTGTAACTCAATGGAAATTGGTGGCTGCAAATTTGGAGTAAAGGAAGATTCCATGTCCAAAATGATTTCTTCGACCATTTCAGGAAAAGGCTTCTCATTTACAACATTCTCAAGAATTTCACCATCTTCCTCAACCTCATCATCAAAGCTAAAGAACTGCCGATTTCCAATTATGTGACTGTTATCTCTAATGGACTGAAATGAAGTGGAGCAAAGAGTCTGAGACTCTTCACTTACTTCTAAACTCTCAATGCTCTCCTCATCAGTGTCATAGATGACCTGTAATGGCTGCTCACTTTTCTCAAGTTTGTGAAACTGAGCTTCCTCCCAAAAATCAAAAGCTGAGTGTTCGGTAAAGTTAGTTTCTGTTTGGAAATCACAATCATCAACATATTGATCAAACCTTGGAGAATCATTAACATAAGAAATGTCATCAACCATGCACATTGGACTATCAGATTGCATTTCTTCAAATTGATCTACACATCTATTTTCTGATTTATGACATACAAGATTAATAGGAGAAAGATCAGAAATTTTTTGGTTATATGAAGTTTCAGAGGTTGTTTGTATGTTTATAAGTTGATCTATTTCCTCTTCAGTTAAAAAGGGAGGTATTTTCATTTCTCTATTGTAATCCTCTTTCTCTTGGGAAATCTGATTTGAAAGATGAATGTCTTGTGGGGCTTCACTTATGAGAGATGATGAATCATCACTTATGCCCTTAGAGAGATCCTGTGGGTTTTCTGTCATTTCTTGCTTATTTTCATCTTCAACCAATTCTTTGTGATATTGAGGATAGTTATCATGTAATTCGTGAGTTTTTTCTGATAGATTCTTAGGGGGCCAGTTTGCTTTTATGAACTCAAATGACTCCCAACATAAAGGTAGAGACCCTACAAGTTTTGATTTATCTTCTATCTCAGATTTGAATTCTTCTTCAATCAGCTCTTCTTGATTTAGGTGAGAGTTAGCTTGAGCAGGGTTTTCCTGAATAACTGCTGAGAGATCTTTAGGGAGCAAATTTTCTTTCAAAGTAGGGAATGATTTAAAGCATAAGGGTAGAGAACCTAAAGGTTTTGATTCTTCTTCCATTTCAGAATCTGTGATTTCAAAATGGCTGATGGCTTCTTTAGAGCATTCCTCTATGTTCTTATTTGCAACTTTCCCATTAGGCACATTTTGTTTATAACTCTTGCCTTGTAATAGTCGAGTGTGTTTATTCTGAGGAAGAAGTGTAGGTAGGTTTGAATAAGCAGTGTTAACCTTGACTTTCTATTTCTCTCTTTTCCTAAGTAGATGTTCTAGTTTGCCAAGCATACATTCCAATTTTTTCAACTTTTCTTCTGAAGATATTAGTCTCTCTTGATTTGCTTTGTCTTTCCTTATGGTTCTTAGCTGTACCTCCCTATTTAGTATGTTGAATTCTACATCCACTGCTATCCTTTGCATTTCTTCTAGGGTCAAAGGATCTTTGTTTTTTATCTCGAAAACCATCTCTGGGTCAAAAGAATCTAGGTAATGTAAGAGAACACATCCGAGGGGTGGCTTTAGGTTAGCAGGCATTGCATGGTATACTTTATTGAACCTGGCTGAAAAGTTTTGTATTGTCTCCCCTGGTTGTCTTTTTAACTCATTGTATTCCTTTATGATGAGAGCTTTATTTCCTATGACCACCCACCTATCTAGGAAGATTTGAGTGAACTGATGAAAATTGGTAATGCTTGCAGCTGGAAGGTCTTCAAACCAACTCCTAATTTTTCCTTGTAATGATAAGGCAAACATTCTAATACGCACATCATATTCTTCTATGTCATAAAGGTCAAGTAAATCCTCAAGTTTTCGGGCATGCTCTTCAGCGGTGACTTTGGAGCTTTCTCCATCAAACCTGGGTAATTTGTTTTGAAGCTTTGCAGGAAGGGCTTGTAAGATGGAAGGTAAAACCAGAGGCTTGTATCTTTCTGGGACCTTTGTGGATATAGGTAGTGTAAAAAGAGTTTCGTGACTGTTTGAGGTTTCAGCCAAAGTGGGAAAGGTAGCATGAGGCTCATGTTTTGCTAGGTTTTCCATAGGTGAATCTGGGGTAAGCACAGGTGTACAAACCTGCTCATGGTCTGAGATTTGAGGCTTAGATTTTTGAGGTTTGAGATATTTCCAATGATCAATGTAGATCTCATCAGTGTATTCCTGATCAGGCTCAAAGTAGGATAGAACATAGTTACAAATAAAGACAATAATTTCTTGAATCCAACTAAGTCCAGAGTGCTTTTTCTTTCTAGGATGACCAGCCATGTTTTAGGTTCTTCCTCCAGTGGAGTCTTTTAGGTCTATTTGGAGTTGTGGAGTCGCCAGGTGAAACTTGGTTGTTTTTTTAGAGATGTAGCTATGGTCCACCACCAGTAACTAATCTGGAAATGTTTTTAAGGTTTTTCTGAGTTTTATGTGCAGCCTATGGTTTGCTAAAGTATCCTAGACTTTTTTCAACACTTTGCTAGGGTGATGAGAACAAAAAGAGTTTACTCTAAATGGTTCTATGGGCTGCTTGCTTGTTTAAGGTGTCTAAAGGACTAAAAAGTGTACAAGAGTTTGCTAGGCTATTGTGTACTCAGTGTCCTACCATCTCCCGCTATGTTAGTGAGCGATGGGATAAGTCTATTGGATAGTAACCTAGAGTTAGATAAAGTACTAAGGCCTACTGGAGGCTAGTGGAGTCGCCAGGTGGATTTTTAGTTGTTTTGAGGTATATTTGTATGGTCCACCACCAATATTATCAAAAACCAATCTAAGGGAGTTTTTGTGGTTTTTTCTGAGTTTTATGTGTAGCCTAGGATGTAAGAGTGTTATAAACCTGATTCATCACTTTGCTAAGATGGTGAAACAGAGAATTTACACTAAATGATTCTAAAGGCTGATGGTCTGAGTTTAGGATTGAAGGACTAAAGAGTCTATAAGAGTTCGCTAGACTGTCATGTACTCAGTAAGTCCCACCGTGATCGCCATTATGTTAGGGTCCCATGATTTGGCCGATTGGCTAGCCAAATGACGATGTAACATCAAACCAAGCTTTGGAGCCCAAGGACCTAGCCTTCCCGGACTCAGAGAGGGCTCTCTCTATATGTGTAAAAGATGTCGGTGTGTTTACTTGCGGTGTTCTGATATTAGGCTAGTTATGAAGTATGTTTTTAGTTTTTTGGTTTTTTAAGTTTGTGAGGAATGAAACTGATCAAATACATAAACTGGATAACAAGATGTAGATAAATTGGGCTATGGGGTCAAACAGGTCAAGGAAGTTATGAAGTGATGATGTAAAGCTGCTGTAGGGCCGATTTGATTCATGGTAGAAGGGATCTCTGGGCAAAATGGATTAAGTGGACAACAAGTTGGTGAAAGGCAAGGGATTTCAAGTGTAACTAGTTAATAGCAGACAATAAACATGTAATAGCAAACCATTAATCATGCTAAGTATAACTATAAGCTAATTAACACATAGAAATCAAACATTCCAGCCATACATAGAGGTATAAGACCCTCTAACTTCGGGAAAAGGCTATCAGATTTTGGGGAAAACACATGAGACAAACTAACAACTCATAAACTATGCCGGAACGCCTAAACATAGTCTCTAAGTCATTGGGCACTTGGACAAATAAGTTTTCATAGTTTTAGGCAAAGGGCTGGATCGGGACTAGGCCTCCTTGGTTCAACAAAATGATCAACAAATCAGTCAAAGAGAAATTTTTATGGACAGAACTATGGGCTTGAGGTAGGGAACCATACATCCTACTAACATACATAAACTGGATGAATAAAATTGAAGAAACAACACCTTAGCAATAAAGAGCAAACTCTAAGAATTCTTTTAAAAAAAAAAAAATATCTGCATTTGTTTCCATGTATATCTCAAAATCAATCTTTACCGATCTATATGCTAAGAAATATGTAATATGAATGAGAACTAGGAGACAAAACACATTAAGAAGCCCTATACCATTCTACCATGACAAGGAATCCATCAACAAGCCTTCACCATTCCTCAAAAGCATCCAAGAGGCAGTCCAAAAATCATAACTCAAGTGTATTCTTCAAAGCTCATATGACCAATGTATTAATTCTTCTCTCAAGTTCAGCCTCTTGATTTACAATGAGAACCATGGAATAAATAGGCTTGAGGAAGGAAAACCTCATGGAGCAACTAGCTATCCCATTGGCCAAGTCAAAATATCTAAACTTGTCCTTGAGGCTTTGCAAAGCCCAAGGCACAAAATATCCCATAAAATATCTAAAAAACTGCTAAAAATGGAAATTATATTGACTTTACATGATTTCCCAATGATAAAAATAGCTTAACGCACATTTGGGAAAAGCAAATTTTTGGAGTTCAAAAATTACAAAAATACTTCATATTTATGCCTGAAAAAGGTCCCCTGACTTGCTGGATGCAAATGGCAGCCTTCCCGATGTCGAAATGGGGCTCATGAGGGCTTGTTGGAAATCTCTCTGTGTCTACTTTCCGGCGCAACTAAAACCAACTCAATCTGAGGTCCGAAAGTCATCCAAAACTGTACCTGTGTGCAGAAACCCAAAAAATAGCAGACTGCTGATATGGCGGGCAGAATGTGCAAAATGAGGCTGTTTTTCGCCAATTTGAGGGGGTGAATGATCTTCAAATGCCCTGAAAATCGCTGGAGACCTGCTCATGGAATTATGGCATCCATCGGTATCATCCTTCTTCCTTGACAAATCCTCAAACTGAAATGACGAAATTATGAGTTTTCGACCAAAAACCTAAAAAATGCCAAAAAACAAAAAGTTGTCGAAATGGGCCCAAAATTGGTGCGCATGACCCTCAAGAGTCCCTAGCAACATGATCTGAAGCTGAGGCCAAAATATCGAGTGCTGATGTGCCTTTCTCCTATTTCCGTGCCGGGCTTTGTTCTTTTGGGAGGAGGAGACACAATGGCTTTACCTTTGTCAACTTCTTGAAACTGCTGCTCTATTTGAGGCTGCTGTGTGTCCTCTTTAATTTGCCTCTGCCCCTCAATGTTATGATGCTAATCTGCCTCAAACCCTAGTTGACCTTGATCATCAATTTTATGCTGCTCTTGCACTTGGATTTCCTGTTTATTTTGTGGCCCAAGCAGCTGCTCAAATTCCTGCCCAAACTGTTGTTCATGACCTTCCACATCAAGCTGCTGCTCTTCCTGGTGTGCCAATCACTCAACAAACTTACATATGGTACAATCAAACTTTAGTGTGATCAGACAGTCAATGTCATAGTTTATGTGCCCAGGTGACAAGGTTTTGAAAAATGCTTCAAAAAGTTCAACAAAGCCTGCAAGAGTCTTCTCTTTGCAAAATAATCAAAGCCCCTTATCAATGTAACATCTTTGTCTTTGTAAAAGAAAAATCCTTTGCTCTACCTGAACATCCATTTATCAAACAAGTTTGAAGAATAAAATAAAGTCAAGCAACAAGTATCTACACAGTCAATGGTTACTGTGCTAGTGCAAGGTTACAAGCTCCTTGAGTTTTGGTGTGGGCATAAACAACCCTGTAGCAGTTAATAGCAACCACTCTTTGCGATCAACACACTACTCTTGTTTTGCTATTCATCATAAATCTTTTGACAACACCTCCAAACTGAAAAGATAACTTTACTTACTGACCCTGCTTCACAAAATGAAAAATCAAACACTGTTTTCTGCCCTTTTTAAACATTCAACAAGCCATTACCCTTCTATCACTACTTGGGAGGCATCTTGACTTGGATGCGCTTCTGAAAAAACCAAAACTGCCTCAAGAGTTTTTGAAATGTGTTCTTTAATCAAAACTATATCTTAGCTGTCAATCATTGTTTGACAGGGCATAAATGGTTTGAAATGCTATGTGAGAAGCTCTCTTTGGTGTTAGGTCTCTGCTCCTTCAAAAACCTTGTTTTTTCCTCCCTTTGTAAGCCAAACAACAAATATTATAATGAACACACAGTCAAACAAAGTGTATACACAGTCATAAGATTACTGTGTTAGTGCAAGGTGCCATGGCTCTACGTGCTTTGAGGATAATAAAATAGCCTTGTAGCAAGCAAACATCCCTCCTAATCAAGATACTACCCCTGTATTCACCAATCTTCACCCCTAATTTTGTCAATACCTCCAAATGGCAACTTTCAACTTCCTATATTAACATTTGTTTATGGTCGAAAAGGCAGTCTTGATTTTGCTCTTCACCACCAAGAAAACTTTGGAAAATGACCTAAAGGATATATGGATGATTACTCGGTAGTTGGAAATAGGGCCATCAAGCTAATTTTTTTTTTTTTAAAACACCGAGTTTAAAATGTCTCGCTAAAACACAAGGCCAATCATCTCTTATCATTTCTTCGAAGGCAAGCATTTGGCTTTTTACCTCATTACTACCATCTTTATTTGCTTTCACCCGTAGCCAACATAAAAATGACTTTACAAATCTTGATCTTTTAAACAAAATCTACAAACCCCTTTCCAAGCACTACTTTCTTCACTGCAAATGATGACAGAGGTTGGCTTCGTTTTTTCATAGTAGGGTTACTTTCACACTTTTTATGAGCCTTTCACTACTGTGTATTTCGGACCTGCAGGTGTATGTTGATGCATGGTTGTGAGGGCAGTTTATAGGCTCTTTGAAGCTAGAACCAACCCTTCACTCTCAACCAACTATAATTCACCTTCAAAACATTCTCTTAAGAAACTTGACTTACACCTTTCAATATTGCTTTACCCTTTAGAAATTTGACATTCATAAATGAGGCATCATAGAATACCTTGAAAATTTGATGGCATTCATTACTGACAAGTTTGAGCAGCTCTGGAAATAGATTTGGAAGGTTTTTAGGTAAATTTTTTGACCATTTCTACAGGAGTGCCGCAGGCTGCTACAGGCACGTCGCGCCTTAGTTATGGCCCTTTGTATTTTTCGCTCCAGGCACGTCGCGCACTTTTCCAGGCGAGTCGCGCAAGTTTGCAGTTAATTTTGAGGGCCTTCCCGGTGTCGGAATTGGGCGCAAGATGGCTCGTTGGAAAGCTGTGGAAGTATAATTTCCTGAAAAACTTGAATTTTGTCATTTGGTGTCTATTTGAGCCTTCAAAAATTGATTTTCCCAACACTGGTCAAAACTGGTAAATCCTGGTGCAGAAATGCATCGAGCTGTTTGTAGACCATTTTTGAATGCCTTCCCGGTGTCGGAATTGGGCACGAGATGGCGCGTTGGAAAGATGTGGAAGTCGTATTTCCAGAAAAACTTGAATTTTTTCATTTGGTGTCCATTTGAGCCTTCAAAAACTGACTGTCCCATCACTGGTAAAAAATGGTGTATGCTGGTGCAGAAAAACATAGCTTTGATTGCAGGCTACTTTTGGATGCCTTCCTTTTGTCGGAATTTGGCCCGAGATGGCTCATCGGAAAGCTATGGAAGTATATTTTCCATAGAAACTTTAAGTTTTTCATTTTGAGTCCAATTGAGCCTTCAAAAACTGACTGTCCCATCACTGGTCAAAAATGGTGTATCCTAGTGCAGAAGTTCTCCCGTGACATCTGTATTTTTCATGTTCCTCACAAACCATGATACCTGTGCAGAAAATGAAGGAGGTTTTTATTTTTGAACCTACGAGGGACAAAAACCTCTCTCAATTTTGTAAATTTCATCTCTGTTTGATCAGAAAATCATTTTGAAACAAACTGCCCGGGTGCTCCTTAACCCTAATTTCACTGTGGCAGAGGTATTATGATTCAACAGCCATGAAAATTTTACTATCCTTTGGTATTTGTTGAGATGAAATATTTGAGCCTCTTTTTGACTGTGGGTACACTACTTCAGTGGCATTCACTTAAACTCTTTCATCCTCTGTCTATACTCAAGGGCGCTTCTTCTAACACTTTTCCTCTGCTCAAAATATACCAGCAAGGTATCTTTGACTTTGTTATAGGAGCAGACTTTCTTTGGAAAACCAAATGTACTTTGCTTTATTTTCCACTGTGATGAGTTGTTTGAAGGCATTCTCTTATGAGCAGGAGGATGAGTGTCCTTTACTTTGTTTATGAAGGATGGCCTTTTTGACAAATGCTTGGCTTCCTTTTGACCAATCAGTTTTCAACAACACTAAATGCCTTGGCCATCTGTCATAAATGGAGGAGGCCCTTCACTAAGCAAAGTATCTTAAGATTATTTGCTAAGGCTACATGAAAAGTTTTTGCTTGGATTATGAAGGTAAGCAACCAACTTGAAACACATCAATACTGGCACCTCTGCTTGCAAACACTACTGTGCTTCAGAAAAAAAAAGCCTAGTCAAAGTGTCACTGTCTCACTGTACTGCTCTGAGGGGAAACTGAAAAGTTAGCATTCACTTTGGTTAACTTATGACAAATTATTTGAAAGATAGTCTAAGTCATCATCCTTTTAAAAACAAACAACTTTTCTCCTGCCTGTTTGATGACATGATTTGTCAGCATTTCTTCAAATCAGTCTTGTGGAAAAGCAGGTTGCTTATGATCAGAATGGTTTTTACCAATGATATGCCTTTCTAAGGTTTAACAATTCTTATGATTTGTAAACTTCAAATGACTTTCTTTACAAGACCTGAGCTCTGTTTCCCTTTTAATTTGCATACTTCAGATTTTAGGCCTGCTATGATTATCACTTACACCCGAAACTCCGGGGCTGGAGTTGTTGTTTCAATTTTCATACAAAGGAAAATCGGCTTCGGGGAGGCAATCCTTTGGGTCAATACCGGCCGCCGCCTCTCGCTTGTAGATGAAGGAGGCGCCTTACCTCGCTTGTAAATGAAGGAAGCTCCCGGGGCTACATAATTTATCAGCTTGCTGAGACAGCAGTCCCTCTCTTACCGTGATTTCGCGGCCGGGAAAGAGCCGCAAGGTTCCCGATGAGTGGTTCTCTGCTTTTTATGACATCTCAGCTCATGTTACTTAGAAGTAGCTTGTTCCTCTAATCAGAATTCAAGCATTTCCTCCGAGATGAAGTTATATTTCCTCGTTCTTTGCGTAATCCATAAAACATTATGAAACACCTAATAGTCACTTGAGATCGGGGGTTTAAGTGCAAAGGTTTGCACTGGTGGGATACATGGCGCGAATTAGAGTTGTTTGTCAATTTCATTTGCAGAGTGGGAGGTCAGTCATGGTTGGTCTATAACAGATGGAGGCTTTTTGGCTTTTTTATGATTGCCAAGGGTAAAATGTCTTAAAGCGCCACTTCCTAACATAGGGGAGACTTTTGAAACAGATTTGGACTCTTCCTTTTGGAGCTGATGGTCAGACCAGTAGGGCTGAAGCTAGAAAAAATAATGATAATGAGTTTTGACTTTGACATGGGCGGACTAAAAGTAGAAGGGCGAAAAAAGTTTTATGAGGGTTTTCTAGATGACAGTTTGACATATGGGATTCAGCTTCTAGAAAACTCAGCTATAGATATAGTCATCACTAACATGTAAAAAATACTGATGGCTAACAATTGGATACCAATCTGAAATATTTTTAGGTTTTTCCGAGTTATTTTTCAGTTGTATGGTTTTTAAGAATATCCTAACTCTGTTTCAAAACTTAGCTACAGTTATGAGACAAAGACAATTTACTCTTATGGCTAAGCCAGCTGATCTTTCAAGGTTAGATAAAGTCTTAAGAGAATCCTAGGTTTTACCTAGTTTGTCACTGATTAAACAAGTTTCATTGTGATTACCATTTCTTGGTAGTGCTTGAAAAGGCTTCTTTTAACTCACAAGTTTTATTTATTTTAAGGGAAGTAGTTCCCCAGTGGAGTCGCTAGAAATGTTAGCTCCCTGTAATCAGCAAGATTGGCAAAGTCCGATCTCAGGGAGAAACATCGTTTCAACCAACTTTGGGATTCTAGGATCTAGCCCTCCTGAATCCGGAGAGGGATCTCTCCAATAAGTGCAAAGATGGATTTGTATTTGAAGTTTTGGGTTATAATATTAGGCTAGTTATGAAGGCCAAGGGTTTTGTTTGTTTTTTTTTTACGATGTATGATTACCTGCTTGAGGTGGAAAGTCCGGCGGAAAGAGTTTCAGCAGAAGTGTAGTTAAAATAGAACAAGCTTTGGCCAAGAAGATAGATAATTGCAGGTTTTAGTCCATTGGGCTATGGAGTCATAATAGGGTTTAATTTGAACAGCAAGAGGCAAGAGTGGTCCATGGGGCAAGTCATCTATGTCTAAGGATCTCTTTGAAGATTGATTTATGGAATGAAATGATACAACAAGAAGGAAAATTAAACAGATGCAGAACAAAGAGCAGCCCAGGATCTGGTAAGTACTTTTAAACTAGCTAGCCTTTGATACAATTTCAATAGAAAACATTTTAAAACAAAAGGGAAACTTGAAGGCAACTTTTGGAGTAGAAACTAGCAGGCTCGACTCACCACAAATCCTCTCCTAGCTCTGCTTTACTTGGTTACTTTCAAGACCAACACAAAGATAACACAGAATGGCCTAAGATCTGGTAAGTACTTCTAAACTAGCCAGCTTTTAACACATTCGAAGAGAAACATTAAGACATTCTTTGGGGATAATAATAGGACCAGGGCACACCATATCTTCCATAGTTCATCTCTACTTAACTAATACTGAACACAACATTCAAGAATAATATTCAGCTAAGGCAATAAGACGAGGGAACACCAACATTCCTATGCTTAAACTGAATTAAATCATTCCCAAATAACACAGTTTGGAAGAAAACATATAAATAAAGATTTTCAGTCAGAGAAGGTTACTGATATACAGTAGGTCCTAACTCTATGCATTGCTGTTCTTTATAAGAGAAAATGAAACATAGTGAAAACAGAAACAAAATAACAAGTTACAAGTAGAAAAACATCATCGTCAACATAGACCAGGATCCCATAAATCAGCTTGTATTGATGCTCCAAACCAGTTACAGCTTTAAGTCCAATGCTTGAGTTTAGAAATCATCTACTCATCTCAGCCTAACTTATCTATCGCAGGCAGAGCTCCAAGGGCCAATGAACTCTATTTACAGTCAAAATTTTAAGCTCAGATGTATTTCAAATTTTTGCAACCAACAACTTCTTATCTTCTACAAAGGTATTTATAGAAGAATGAGGAGGGAAGATCTGATAAAAGATCTCTCAAGGCAATTAATACAGAGTAATGACTTCTCGGCCTTTTGAGGGGCTCGATGGAGAAGTTTATAGATGGTCTATCTGTATTAACTATTTTTCATTTAAGATTAAACTTCGTGGGAGATTTTATTTACTTTAAGGCTCTGTGTTATGTTTGGAGTAACTATGCAGATATTTTTTGCATTACGTTCCTCGCAGAAGTAACTCTCTGGCTGCGTTGAGGCGAATATCTTCATTTTATCAATAACTTCGGCCTCTTTTTTGAATTCTTTGAGGCACAGGTGGCACCTATGGTAGCTGAGGAATCAATTTGCCTCAATTGAGGGGGTGGAGGCCTTTCTATCAGTTAAACACTTATGATTTTATTTTGACTGTGTTTTAATTTGGGGGATTATGACTTTTCATAATCCATCTTAGCCATAATCCCCACAAATCGGTCTTCAATCTTCTTTTCTTCTTTGCTTGTCTTCAACACTAATACTCTTTAAATCGTGTTGTAAAAACACAGTGTCTTGCCGATGTGCAGGGCCACGCTGGGCTCGTATGGCATCACTGCCTCATGAAGCAATGACAAGACATGGAACAGCCTGAACCTAGGCCTTCAGCCTTAATATAATGGAAAAAACCATTAATCCCTGCAAAATATAAACAAAAATTATAAAATCCTACGTTTTTTGGAAAAACTGCTTTAGAAGGCGTGGGAGGAGCGTAGCCGTTGGATGGCAGCATCCAATGGTGGAGATCTGCGTAGAAGAGGTTAGAAAAAGGAGAGCAGGGGAAAGAATAAGTCAGATCCATCAATCTACAGAGATCAACGATCAGGTTTTAATCGAGAGGAGATAAAGCGAAGGGGTCACTTTACAAAGAAATGGCGAAAAAATTTAAGAAACAAGGTTAAAAACCTTTATCGGAGGAAAAAAAGGATTAAATATCAAATGGGTCTCAGGATAAATATGAGCCGTCAGATGCGACTAGACCCACAGAAATCGATGGCGGATATTGAATCGGGAGATCGGCGATCGGGGTGAACAAAAAAATGCGCCCGATGGAGAGTTGCGATGCGATGCGGCACGGACCGTTGATCTGAGGATCAGATAAACGGTGGGGAAATGAATCAGAAGGAAGGGCGATGGGGGGGAACAAAATTAATTCAGCGATTTGAAAAATGTAATGCGATTGAAAACTCCGATGCGATGGAGTGCTGGCCATTGATCTGAGGATCAGATCAACGGTGGGGAAATGAATCGGAAGGAAGGGTGATCGGGGGAACAAACAAATGTATGTGATTTAAACTTTGCGATGAGATTGAAACTTTGGGATGCGATTTTGCGCGGGCCATTGATCAGCCTTAGATCAACGGTCAATATCTTTTCAACTTTGCACCGGTGGAAACCCTTATACTTTATGAAAAACCTATAAATTTTTAATAAAACAAATGCTTTTATGGATCGGGATGGAATATTTATATATGAAGTGACTGACGCCCAATTGCGGGGCCTCTGGAAGTATGGAGTACCATGGGCCCGGGGCTTTATATTACAAGGGCCAATCACAATCGGAGCTTTGGGCCCGGTCTTTCAATCGACCCATTGAATTTTTTCCAATGTGATAAGGACTTCGACCTTTGCGCTTGGTTTTTACAAAGAAAAAAAAGGACCGGGATCTTATGGATATGGGACTTAATCGCATCAGGAGTTTTGATGCAGCCTTTTCAATCAACCCATCGAATTTTTCCAATGCGGTTGCGCGATCGGGTCTTTTTAATCTAACCATTTATATTAACACGTGACTTTGGCTTTTTAGATCAAAACTTTGGATAGATGGGTTTTTGTATTTACAAAGAAAAAATGGATCGGGAATGGATTTTCAATGTTTTAAGCGCGGAAGGCAGGCCCACGGTTTATTTGAAAAAATAATATGATCGGGGGTCTTAAATACAAAGGCTAATCGCATCGGAACTTTCGGAACATGGCAAAAGACTTGCGCACTTGAATCTTTCCGATGCGATAAGCACTGAACAGGGTTAGCGCTTGGTTCCAGGGTGTGGGCATGTGGAGGGGAAGTGGTTTAAAACTTAGCCCAAGGGTGCTTAAGTCCTTTAGTAAAAAACTTTGTTTTTTATGAATTTTTTTCAGAGTTTTCAATGGATTTGGCGGTTTCGGTATAGTTTAAAAATGAGTTTTAAACTATGTAAAGGTGATTTTCATGAATGGAAAAAGAGGAATCATGAAAATAGAGGAGTTTTATGGAGAAAAAAGGGGAGCAAATGAAGGTTAGTTTTGAGTGAGAGAAGGGGGGAAAATGATGGTTTCTCAGCAGTCTTTTCTCATGAAATAAACATAATTTTTGAGTATAAAATGGAAATAGTAAATGAAGATTTTGAGACAGAGGCATGAGGCCTTCAAGAGTCTTCAAGAGCCAACACTTTTTAGCAATAAATTTTGTTCTTTTAAGGCTCAAAAAAGTCTTAGCCACCTTTTTTTATAACAAATTTTATAGGTGGATAACAAATAGGAAGCGCTTGGACTCCAAGTAAGTTCTTAGATCTATTCTGTGTGTCTATTTATAGTTAGTAAAAGTAGCTGCAAATTCTTTAACTTGTTTTTCTAGGTGAGCACTACATCTAGGGAAGAATTTTTTATCCGTAATCCATAATTCTGCATAACAATATCATCCACATATGCCTTATTTTTTACCTTATTATGCATATTCAAGTAAATAAATTATTTTTTTTAATTTTTAGATATTTTTGTAAAAATTGGGTTTTAAGAGTATTTTTGGACAGAACTGAAAATTCCAGTAATTGCTTCATGAAATTCATATGTGCAGGACACCTGGGCACAAGCTGAGCATAGATTTGGAAATCTTGGGAACCATGGATTGAAAATCATCTATTGGTTCGGTCAAAATGAGCTAAACCAGGCCTAGTCAATGCTGGTCAAAGATCACCTGTTTTTTAGGAATCCCTAGAAATCATCTATTGGTTCGGTCAAAATGAGCTAAACTAGACCTAGTCAATGTTGGTCAAAGATCACCTGTTTTTTAGGAATCCCTAGAAATTCGGGAAAAATTAGTAGTTTTTGGGAATTTTCCATATTTTGTGTAACTAAATGGATGAGTTCGACCTAGATGGATGGGATTAGGATAATATAAGGCTGTTATAGACATTGTATAATAGTTTTTTTTATCATTTATCTAATATCAAGATTATGAACCATTCAAACATGGATAATTTGTATAATTTCATATTAAAAATTCTGAAATATGTGAGTTAATTTGAGGAACCAGTTCCACCTTCTTTTTTATGTTCAATTTTGTGGATGATTAACTGAGTTCTCAATCATTGATAATTTCTTCAGTTATGCAAGGCAAGGGTGGAGGGCCCCCACACCAAGCTAAGTACACTTTTTGGTTAAATTAGCTTAATTTTCATCAACTAGTTTTGCTTCAGATTTGTTCAGTTAATTAGATGAATGGAGATTTATTATGTTTTCTAATGAATCTTGGTTTACTTCTAATATGCATATGAAGGGAAAAATAATTGTTTAATTTAAACTCTCCTTCTATCTGATCCAAGAACAATAACTATAATTCATCTTATTTTCCTTGTTGAGTTATTTAGTTATTCTTGCTAATGAATCTTGGTTTAATTCTAATCTGCATATGAAGGGGAAAAAAGTGTTTAATTTAAACTCTCCATCTATCTGATCTAAAAACAATAACTAAAATTCATTTTCTTTTCCTTGTTTAAAGCTATTTGTTGAATTTCTAATTTCAAATACAATGGCAACAATGATGAATGGAATTATGAAGAAGGACAACATGGACCTCCTTGGTTAGGAGCCTATTCTCCTGTTTTTTATGCATCATAAGCTATTGTCCATCAATTAATTGGTTTCTCTTCATTAAAGTAGTACTGTGGGGAAGGTCAAACAGGATCTCCTAAGTTAGGAGCCTCTTCCCTCACTTATTACATATTGAATCATAAATTACTTAGTTAGATTTTATACTTTCAATATGAATTTCCTTAAATCTTAGAATTTAGAATAAATTTGTAATATGCATTTCCTTTAGTTTAAACATTTTGTCTTCTAAAGATTGACTACATTTGATATCCATATATTTTGGACATGCTTCCAAGTTTACAAACCCGGATTTATAATTAAATACTTGTGTTATTTTACCTAGTAAATTGACCCAATATTTTTGGTGTTGTTGCCATGGAAGCATACATCAACATAGTCAATTACGAGGATATATATATATATATATATATATATATATATATATATATATATATATATATATATATATATATATATATATATATATATATATATCTATATCTATATCTATATATATCTATATCTATATATCTATATCTATATCTATATCTATATCTATATCTATATCTATATCTATATCTATATATATATATATATATATATATATATATATATATATATCTATATCTATATCTATATCTATATCTATATATATCTATATCTATATCTATATCTATATCTATATCTATATCTATATTAATTATATCTATATATATATATATATATATATATATATATATATATAATAAAAACACAACAAAAACAACAAAAAATTATTTTTTCTTTCAGTTATGTTTCTTTATGCCTAGAGAAAGAGATCATAAAGGTAGATTTACTAAAAAAAACTCCCCAACAATTCAACCATCCATAGGAGCAGGACCATCAGGACTAACTAGACCAGTTGTTGGGAGACAAAATCTAGAGGAATTAGAAGAAAAAAAATATCAGGACAAAGATTAAATCTTATTGAAAGACAAACCTTGTTAGCCTGGGAGGTGAAATTAAAGCAAACACCAAAAGAAACCCCTTTTATAGAAATACAAAAGGAAACAAGGAGACCAATTGTTAAAAAATTATAGCAACCAGTTCTTGAACAAATAAATATAGTTGAGGAAACACCAATTCAACCTCATATTGAAACATTACAACCAAATAAAAAGGAAATGAATGAAGAAGGAGAAGGATATAATATACCAATTATGACTCCAGAACAAAGATGTCAGTATGAGAGGCAACAGAAGGAATGGAAGAGAAAAAGAGAGGAAGACAGGACAATAGAAGTTGAGATAAAAAGACAGGAAGATGCAAAAAGAGAGTATGATAACAAAAGATAGAATGATATAGAACAAGTCAATGATCAGGAAGCTAACTTTGGATTCCCAATATTAGACACAAGAGAAATACTAGGAGAGGAAGTGAAAATGAAAAGCATTCCACCTTTTGTTTTGACTAGTTTTTATGGAATGTCAACAGAAGATCCTGACTCATTTATGTTTGAATTTGATATCGTATGTTGAACTTATGGATACCTAGATGAAACAAAAAATATTCATCTCTTTCCTATTACTTTGAATGAACCAACACTAAAATGGTTTATGGGTTTATGAGAACATACCATTGCTTCTTGGGATGACATGAAGAGAATTTTTCTCAAAATTTATCAAGCCTATTGGAGGGATAGAGACTCAAAAGAAGATATTTTCAAAATGACACAACAAGACGATGAAAGTTTGGAAGAGTACTTAGAAATATTCCTCTACAATCTACAAAAATCCAAACAACATTCTTTGAATCCTGATACCATCCGCACAATTTTTCTTAAAGGTATTAGAGATGAATACTTAGATACTCTCAATGTGATGGGCAAAGGAGATATCTCAACTTTCCATTTGATGATATTGCTTAACTATGTCAAAAATATTATAGGGGAAGAGAGAAAAGTGGAAAAAGAGATGTTACATAAAGAGCTTCTAAATCTGCAACAAGAGGAGTAACAAGAGTAGAGATAGGAAGTTTGCTAGAAAATTTTAAAATCGGTCTTTTGAGCACTTTAGGAACACAAGTTGATGTTTTAAAGAAAAGAAGAAGAAATAAGAACAAGATCAAATCTTATCAATATTTTGTCTGAAGTGTACGAAGAAACATCCACTTAGAGAATTTCCTTTGGATAGTATGCAAGTGTGTGGACTTTGTACAGAGAATCATGCAACTGAAAATTGTCTAAAGCTTAAATAATTGCAAATGGAAGAAGTACAAGGGATAGATTCTATTTACTATATAGCACCAAGAAGACCTTGGAAACCAAGGATTCCTCAGCAATTTCATCAACAAAACCCCCAGAATTATTATTATCCTCCTTAGAATTCATGGATTACACTGATGCCATGGCAAGCTTGGCCTCCATAACAATACCAAAACCACCCTGCACAAGTTTGGAGAGGATATAGTTATGGAAAATAGCCACATCAAAAAATGTATCCTCAACAATCATTCCAATACCAAAAAATCCAACAACATCCTCAACCAATGCCATTTCCACTACAAAATCCTGCAACATTACTAACTCAACCATGGCAACTTCAACTGCCTTCTAACCAACATCCACCTAGACAAACTCAATTACCATCTCAACCAGTATAAAATCTGAGTAACAAAGTGGAGAAACCACCATACAATGTGGAAGAAGCAACATATTTTTGTACATACTCTATTCTTCTTGTACAAGATGTCTACTTAAGGTCTGGGAAATTTTTACACAAACATTCTCTACCAATCATAGAAGAACAAACTGAACAGGGAGAAAAATCTGAAAAATCTCATCGAGGAAATCAAATTCAGAAAGGAAAAGATATTATGACTCCAACATCACCTTATCTAGAGAGGTTAGTAGAGCAAAAAATTCCAATGTATCTTCCTGAATTTGATATTTTGGATGAATTGAAAAATTCTTATGTCAAAATTCCTTTGTTGCAAGCTATAAAAGATATTCCAATTTATGAAAAAATAATAAAGGATTTATGTATTAAGAAAACTAGCAGAAAGAAAATAGATCGACCCACAATCTAGGTCATTGGCAAATTAGCTAGTCTCATGTATTAAAAAACAAAATTTGAAAATTATATTGATCCTAGGATCCCTATGGTTACCATTTCAATCAATATTTTTTCATTTCCAAATAATTTAATATATTTGGGAGAAACTACAAATGTTATGACCATAGAAACTATGAAATACTTGAAATTTCCCAATATTTGACCTACTACTACAATTTTGGAGCTAGAATATAGATCTAAAGTTGTACTAGAAGGAACATTAGAATATATGATTGTTTCTTTGGATTCATGGGAATATCATGTAGACTTTCTAATCTTGCAGCCGAAAAAAAATGTAGAAGGCCATCCTTTAATTCTAGGAAAACCATGGTTAGCCATAGCAAATGCCTTCATTAGATGCAGATCGCGAAGTATGATCATAGCACATGGGCATGGAAGGAAACATGTTACACTCTATCCTCCAACACAATCTCCTTCTTTATTTTCATGGCTTGATGAACAACAAAAATAAACCCAATCTGTTCTAAGTATTAATCAAGTCTTTACTTTTAGAGAAGAAGAAGAAAATGAGGATCTATTAGACCTTTTCATATCAGAACCTGATATTTCAGAGCAGATTAGAATAACACAATATGAAGCTGCAAATAATCTTTTAAATCAATGTTTCCAAGAAAAATGTACTATTCAATAATTGAAAAATTCATTTGAAAGTATTTTTCATGTTAACTCAATTACGAATTCACAAAGTAAAATCATTGAAATTAATCCTGGAAGGAGTTTGAATATTTGTAATAATTTACAATAATCATAGGAACAATAGGTAATAGCATTATTACAGAAATATTCAAAAGCTTTTTCCTGGGATTATTCAAACATGCAGGGAATTCATCCAAAGACATGTGTTAGCCCCTTATAAATTCCTTGACAAGCAAGCAAGGGGCTAGTTTGTTTTATGAGCCTTCAAGGAATGCATTTCTCTTGAAACACATCATCCTTGAAGCCTTATCATGTTCCCTACTCTTTGATCCTTTCCCCTGCTGTTCTAGAGTCAATAAGCCTCACTAATTGCAAAACATTGTGCTCCAAAAGGCCTTTATTTGCCCCTTCTATCTCTGCAGAACTCTCCATTTTACCCCTTTTTTCCCCTTTGCAAAGTCCCCTTTCCATCCCAAAATTTCCCCCTTAATCCTCCTAAATCTCCCAAAATCCCCTTTAAATCCTACTCTTACCCTTTATTTTTCCAAATTCCCTTTTTTCCCCTTATCGTTACCCATTCCCAATCTTTAAAATCATTAAAAAGGGCCCAAAAAACCCACTTTGCCACATTATAATAGGGTCTAGCCCCTTTTCTGCCAGCTCCCAACCACTTCCCCACGTGACCCGCACCCGAAACCAAGCATTTAAGCCCTGGGCTCTTATCGCAATCGGAGCCGTCGAGCGGGCGTTTTCCTTTGTTACATTGAAAAAGCTTCGATGTGATTACTTTGGTCTATAAGTCCCGCGATGTATTCAATGTCGTTGATCTGTCACGTAGATTCGACGGTCGAGCGCCAATCGCACTCCCTGCCCAATCGCAATCGAAACTTCCAGTGGTGCTGCCCTTTGTGTTCCCCAATTGTGATCTCCTGACTGCATCCTCCACCGTCGATCTCCCCGCCAGATCGGGTAGTCCAGCGCTAATCGCTCTGTCGCAATCGCATCGCATCCCCTCCTCTGCATCCGCCGATTGCGATCCGCCGACCCCATCCCAGCCGTCCGTTAATCCTCGATCCAACAGCCCGCGCACTCCCGCTTTGATCGCAATCACAACTTTGTAATGTGCCACCCCTCTGTTCGTAGCGATTGCGATCTCTTGACCCCATCCTAGCCATCCATTCCCTTCCAGATCTGACGGTCGTTGCAATCCCGCTCTAATCGCAATCGCATTTTTTTGTTCGGTGCCACTTTCCGCTTGTTGCGATCGTGATACCTCGGTTAAATCTCCCCCATTGATTCCCCCCGTTGATCCAACGGCCATCACTCTCCCGTTCCAATCGCAACGCAAACTCCGATCGCAATCACAAATTCTAAAATGTGCATCTCTCCGCTGCCTCGATTGCGATCTCCCGATGCATTCGTGGTCGTCGATCTTCCTCCGAGATTTGACAGTCCAAGGTTAGTTTCCCTCCACCCATGCCGGGTCCCACCACATGTGATCATTTCCATTGCATTTCATCGCATTCCTTTGCATTTCTGCTTATAAACAAACTTTCACATTTTTCATTAAACTTAATGTTTTATGTTATAAACTATGCATTCCACCCATTTTTCATATGCCACCCCACGGATTAATCTCTTCCGTCGATCTACGCCTCTAGACCATGGTCGAACGGTCCACGTACATTTCCCCCCACCGAAACCCTACTATTTGCTGTTTCACCAGATTACTACATTTTTCACAGTTGCCTCATCATTTTATCACCGTTGCGCTACCACTCTGCCCGCCCTCCATAACCATCCACCTCCTTCGTGCATGGATTTCTTAACACATTTGTGGTTTTTTTTCAGGGTACATGTGGTGAAACACCACCATGATTACACAGTTTTTAATGCAGCGGAAAATTTTCACCAACAGAGACATAAAGGAGCAGTAGAGAGTCTAAGGCACAAAAATGAAGATCTTTGAGCCTTAACTCTGGGCTTTAGAAGTAAAGTACCTGTTTGAAGACATCATAGATCCCGCAGAGGATACAGAGCACAAAAATTAATGAATAGAAGGTTTTTTTTACATCAAGAGAATGTTTTTCTCCATGGAAGGATGGGTGCCCATACTGTTTTTAGTTTATTCCGTGTTCCAGAGAAGATTTCCGCCTTGACCACAGTCCAAAAACATCAGAGCATGTGTTATGCGGTATGGAGGACTTCTCCATCATTTATTTTCCTCTTTTGTTTATTCACCAAAGTACCACAGAGTTCTGCAGCCAAAGTACGTCAGAGACATACCTGGAGTAAATGGAAGCCTGGACGAAACCCACATCTTCATCCAAAGAACACCAGAGATTAATGCACCAAATTTAAACAGAACGGGTTTCGGCCCTCTTTCTTTTCTGAATTTTAATGCTGCATTTAGTGTCCACCTACCTCCTCTACTCATATTTCAACTATAAAAACTCATGAGAAAATATTGCAATGGTTGTTGATCAGTTATCTGAGAATTGCAAGTAGTTTCTTTTGAGACACAGTCTCAGTGTAAAGTTGTACGATAGGCTGAGGAATATGATTTTAGACTGAGCATTTGGTTATTGGCATTGTTGTACTTGACTGGTATTGTTGTTTAATATGACAAGAACATTTATTTGGATCCTGATCTAAAGCAGTGGTGATTTTTTCCTGTCTCTATGTTTTAATTCACTTCATTTCGTTTCTGCTAGCTTGCATCATAATATTGGCATAGGATTTACCCTTGTTAGGTACCCTATGTTTCTGCTCTCCTTGCCTTTGATTTTTTCAACTAAATGTGTTATCTAAGAATTGATTTCAGTTGATTTAACCAATGTAGTGGATGTTATTTCCTACTCTCTGAAGTATGAATTAAATGAATCTCCTCTTAGATGTTCTTGTTAGGATTTAGCTGGAAGATTTGGGAACACTGGGGATTAGAGTTAGCCCTATCCACTAGGATCCTTGTGCAACCAGTTGGTCTTTAACTGTGCGTCCTGAATCTTTTTTGTCTCCTCCTCTCCTACCATTCCATATCATACAATCATCTTTAAGATCCAATGTTTTAGATGACTAGCCCAATTGAAAGCCTGCCTATTGATTAGCAAGCAAATCCTTTCCTGACTCCATTGCCCAATGGTTTTGAATGCTCCCTGGAATACTTCACCTCTGCCTTATTCCTCTTTTCTCATCCTTGTCTTACATTGAACCCTTCCTTCCTGATAACCAGCAACCAAACAAACAATCAAACAAACAAACCCTGAGCCTTATAACTAGCCTAACCTTTTAACACTGAGCTTCAAAGTAATATACCTTTGAAATATCATAGAGAGATCCCTCTCTAGACCTAGGAGGGCTAGATCCTAAGGTATGAAAGTGGTTTGATGTTGTCTCATCTTTTGGTCTTGCCAATCTGGCCAAAACATGGGAACCCCAACATAATGGCGACTCCGATGGGGAAAAAATCTGAGAGCTTATAACTCATAACATTTGTCTACCCCCCATTGTCGTCACCAACATAATGGTGACTCCACTGGGGAAATTTTGAGTATTTCTCACCTTACTATATCATAAGAGCCTCAGAAACCTACAATCTCTAGTTAGGCTGGCAGTAAAACACTCCTATTCACGGACCAATCTCTATACCATTTGTTGTGTTTTCTCCCACACTCTTAGACAGAGTCTGGAAAGGGCCAGGTAGCCTCCAGATCTCACACTCTTTTAGAGGTTACATATTTGGTAAAAGCCCTCCCAGTCAATCTCTGGTTAGAGTTTTCTATGTTTGAAATATGTCCTTGAAAGGGGGCATCTCATAAGCACTGTGGTGGACAGTGTAACCTCCAGAAATATCCTAAACCCTCCACCTGGCGACTCCATAGTTACTGAACGTTTTAAAGACTCCACTGGTGATCAGTAGGCCTATTGATTATCTTGGTTCACATAAAGACTTTACTGGGAGACCAGATCCATTACAACATCAACCACAGTAGAAGTAACAAGTAGAGTTAAGCTGATCGGTCAGAAAACAACATTCTGGCTTCAAGAACCATTGATACAAGAGCTTATCCTAACCCAGACCCACCTGAAATAGTTGAAAACCCTGAGATCATCCTCAAGGGAACTCTTACACCTAAACAATCAACTGTTTCCAACCACATCCATAGAGCTAACTCTACACCAGAAAACTTTACAGATCTATGAGACCCACTTTTTGACTTAGGGACTCAAAGTAGCTTACCAAGAACTAGGTCATTCAGTGTTCTATACCATCCAAACCTCGAGTTTCCTGGTTCACCATCTCAAAGTGGTAAACACATTAGGGATAGAGATACCCCTCCAACTACACCCCCTGATATCCACTTCATTCAAAACTTGGGGCTCAGTCACCCTAGATCTGCTCATCAATCTTCTGTCGATCACAATATCCCTGTCATCCATATACCAGCTGCCCAAGTCAATCCTTTACCTCATCAAAGCATCATCATGGCAGCCTGGTATGCACCTCTGGTTTTACCCCAGCCCCTAGTGCCTTTACCCAATGATTATCAATCAAAGATCCCACACTTCACTGCAAAAGAGTCTACCACAACCCAACACCATGTAGATAGGATGGAAGATTCTTTTGACTACATGGAGATAGATGATGATACAGTCAAAATGAGAATCTTTGCCCAGAGCTTAGGAGGGGATGTGAATAAATGGTTCAAGAGCCTACCTCCTAATAGTATCCAAGACCTTCTTGCTTTATATCAGACTTTCATAAAAAATGGGAGGTTAAGGCCAACCCTCGCCAACTCCTAGCAGAATATATGAACCTTAAAAGAAACGTAGGAGAGAGTTTCCATGATTACACAACGAGATTTAACAGCATTTACAATGCTCTTCCTCCACACATGAAACCTCCCCAAGGTATGGCTCTAGCGAAATACCCTGAAGGCTTTGATGCTGACATGGCCTACCAGCTTAGGGAGAGAGATTACAACACGTTGGAAGACATGCAAAAAGGAGCAGTGAGTGTAGAGGCTAATCTGATTGAGAAAAGAGAAAGACTGAGGGCTGAGAAAAGGGTGAAATATAGAGATGACAATATAGCTTCCATGTCTGACCCAAATTATGACCGCATGTCCAAAAACATGGAAAAGCTATACCAAATGATGGGAAAAATGGTTGTCACGGTTAGTAACCAAAATAGAAATCAAAACCATAACCAAAACCAAAACTTTAGAAGAAACAATGCCACTCCCAACAGACAAAGAGAATCAGATCAGCAAGTTATTCCCCCATTCCAAGAGAACTTTCTTAATGAAGATGAGGGAATCATAAAAGAGTCTAAGGGAACCACAATAAACATGTTTGAAATAGAAGATTCAATCCATAACTGTTACACAGAAGAATATCGCTCCCCGCCCTCTTATTGGGATGAGGAATGGTTAGAAACTGAGGATTACAGGTTAGGATTTGAAAATGCCATGATGCAGGTCAGAGAACAATATGAACTTAGATGAAAAAAGAGCCAAGAATCTGCCAAACCAAAAGCTTCTGAGGTCACCATCATGAAAAGACCTGAAAAATATTCTAAAGCAACTGCTGAAAGTAACAAATCAGCAGCTGAGAGTTCTGGAAAGAATAAAGAAAAAGACAACCAAAACACTGATACACAAGGTCAACCAACAAGCAGTACTAACACTGTAGTTAGTACTACTGATAAAATAGTTTCTAACACTATACATAGTGAGAATCAACACACTGATTCAGCCACTAAGGCAGTGGCTAACAAAACAGAGTTGAACATTCCAAAGAGTCAGTCCACTTTCAATTTGGAGAGTGAGATTGCAAAAATTAAAATCTTTGTCTCACTCTCTGAGCTAGCCACTCAGGATGTATATAAAGGCCAAATTTTGAAAGCATTAAATTTAGGTGAGAACAGTGACACTGTAAATCTGAGTGA
Source organism: Pinus albicaulis (assembly GCA_034641835.2). NCBI lineage: Eukaryota > Viridiplantae > Streptophyta > Pinopsida > Pinales > Pinaceae > Pinus > Pinus albicaulis. The sequence goes on from CM076580.1 coordinate 644,538,257, forward strand.
TGATCAACCTGCCCTTCTATTTGGTCCAAAGATAAAAGGAAAGTTTCAGGAAGGGGTAGTGCCACCTTTCTATATCAGTCTCAACATCCATGATAAGATTCTCCACAATGCAATGCATGATTCTGGGGCATCACACAACCTAATGCCTAAAGTAGTAATGGAAATATTAGGCATAGAGATAACTCGTCCCTATAAAGACCTATATTCATTTGACACTAGCACAGTAAAGTGTCTTGGCCTGATCAAAGATTTATGTGTGAGCCTTACCCAGATTCCAGCAAAGTGTATGGTCATGGATGTTGTGGTGGCAGATGTGCCACCCAAGTATGGCATGTTATTATCAAGATCATGGGGACCCAAGCTGCAAGGGACAATGCAGATGGATGCGGCTTATGCCACAATCCCATTCTTTGGCCAACTTAGAAGACTGTACAGAGAGGCACAAATGAAATTTATGGTCAGTAGCCCCGAGAAGCCTGAAAACTCACCTTTATACTCTATACATACAGACCTTGACTCCTTCATCCTCTGTAATGATGAATCCTCAGAAGGGTCAGAGTCCCAAAATAGAGATACCAATAAGGAAACAATGCCATAATGGCTACTCTAGACTCGGAGGAGGAAGACGTAGAAAAATTTGAACAGTGTGTTGTAACAAAATCTCAAAGTGAACCAGAAACAGAATGCAATCAGCCAACTAGTCACCCCTCTGATTTCCACACACATGACGAAAAACAAAACAACCCACAACCTAGTGCAGCTCCTATAATGCAACATAATTGTGAACCCAGCTGTAGGGAAGGAAACGATGACAAACCCGAGAATGAAAACTTATGGGAAATGAATTTTGATGGGTCATGCACCAAGAGAACTGCTGGGGCGGGAGTGTGGATACGTAACGCAGAAAGTGGTTGCGCAGAGAGCCATGCATGTAACCTGCATTTCAAATGTACAAACAACATTGCAGAGTACGAGGCTCTTATCCTAGGCTTAAACCTGTTGAGAAAATTAGGAGCCCGTAGGATAACTGTGTGTGGGGAATCTAATCTGATCATTAAACAGGTGAATGGTGAATACACAACGAAACATCCTAGATTGAGAGCCTACAGGAATGACACTATGGATTTATTGAAAAAAAAAATTGAATATGAATTAGTGTGTGTTCCTAGGGGTCAAAATGTCATTGCAAATGGATTATCTTGCCTAGCTAGTTCATACCCTATGAATCCAAGCAACCAACAGATCTACATTTAGACCAAGTTCAGACCTGTAGTGCCGGACAATGAAAAATATTGGCAGGTTTTTGAAGGAGATAAATAGATTGAAGATTTCCTGGTAGGCAGAAATGAGTTTGAATTTTCTGGTTCAAACTCTAAATTTGACAGTAGCTGCCTAAGTGAAGATTCCTCAGACGAGGAAGAAACACCCTATAACATAGAAATAAACTCTTTAAATGAACAGATTGGAAATTCAGACGAAAAATGTGAAAACGCAGATAGTGAGGAAGTAAAGGTGCTGCAGACCAAAGATAAGAACATACCTCCGGGTCTGGCCCCTTTAGAATACCTTTTTGACTTTGATGATGTAGCAAAAAATCCCACTATAGAACATGCAGACTCTGATGTCCAGGAATGCAACATAGGCACTGAAGATAAACCCAAGATGATCAAATTGGCTAAGTCCCTGCCTGCAAACATGAAAAAGAAATACATTGACCTATTCAAGGAATTCATTGATGTGTTTTCTTGGATTTATGAGGATTTAAGGGCCTATGACACAAACATCATACAACATAAGATACCCTTGAAAGAAAATCAGAAGCCCTTCAGACAAAAACTTCACAAAATAAACCAAAAACAATTACCTGCAGTGGAAAAAGATATTAAGAAGATGTACGAGGCGGGTATAATTGTGCCTTTGAGGTTCTCTAATTAGGTATCGAACCTAGTGGCTGTGAGAAAGAAAATAAGGGAGATTAGATTGTGCATAGATTTCAGGAATCTTAATAGAGCCTCACTCAAAGACAATTACCCTTTGCCAAAAATGGAACATATTATTCAGAGGGTAGTAGGCTCTAAAAGGATCTCCCTGCTATATGGTTTCTAAGGTTACAACCAAGTCTTAGTAATCCCAGAAGATCAACTCAAGACAGCCTTTACCACTCCATGGGGTACCTTTATGTATGTGAAAATTCCCTTTGGACTGATGAACGCTGGAGCCACCTTCCAAAGAGTAATGGACATAGCTTTTCCAGATGAGATAGGGCACTTCATTGTTATTTACTTAGATGACATAACAGTCTATTCCAAGACTGAAGAAGAACATCTAAAACATCTGAGAAAAGTGTTTGAAAAGTGTAGAAGGTTTGGTCTATCATTGAACCCCAAAAAGACTGTTATATCTGAAAAGGGAATTAGGATAGACCCACAAAGAATTGAGGGAATAATACAAATCACACACCCAAGAAACATCAAAGAGATACAGTCCTTTATTGGGAAGATCAACTTCCTTAGGAGGTTTATTCCCAATCTAGCTGAACACCTTAGGAATATGACTAACATGCTGAAGAAAGGCATAGGAGTTAAATGGACTGTTGGACCTAAAAAATCTTTTGAATCAGTAAAAATTGCACTCACCCAAGCTCCTGTTCTGATTAGCCCCGACTTCTCAAAATATTTCCTGATATTTTCATTTTCCTCTGAGCATACAGTGGCTACAGTCCTACTGCAGAAAAATCCAGAGGGAATGGAACAGCCAATTGCCTTTTTCAGCAAAGCACTAAGGGATGCACCCTTGAAATACAACATAATGGAAAAATAGGCCTATGCCTTAGTCAAGGCCTTAAAGGACTTTAGGGTGTACATTCTGCATTCCCACACCATAGCCTATGTGCCTAACATAGTATTCAAAGATATATTGTCCCAAGACCTAGATGGGAAGAGGGGCAAATGGATTGCTGTGATTTTAGAATATGACCTTCAGATAAAACCCACTAAACTGATCAAAGGTCAGGGCTTGGCTAAATTAATGGATGAATCAAATCTGTAAGTCGTTGACATTAACATGGTAGATGCCTCAAATAAACAACAGGGGTTGCCTGATCCCACTGTTGAGGAGAAGTTTCAGAACTCTCCTTGGTACTCTGATATCCTTTATGTGCTCACCAACATCAATGCTCCACCTGAAATGTCGAAGACCAAGGCCAGATTCCTAAAACTAAAAGCCAAAAACTATTGCATTCTGAATGAAAAATTGTATTGGAAAAATCCAAATGGCCTATTGCTTAAATGTTTGCCAAAAACCGAAGCTGAGAGGATTAAACAAGAATTCCATGCAGGAGAGTGTGGAGGTCACCTGAACTGGAAGGCCACTGCAAACAAAATACTCAGAGCTAGCTATTATTGGCCCACACTCTTCAATGATGTCCATAAGATGATAACTTCCTGCCACAAATGCCATATTTTTGAAGGCAAGAGAAAACTCCTCCCCCTCCCTTTACAACCCATCACTGTTGAAGGTCCTTTTATGCAATGGGGCCTAGATTTCATAGGAGAAATTCACCCAGCTTCTTCTGCACAACACAAATGGATCCTAACAGCCACAGACTACTTCACTAAGTGGATAGAGGCCATACCTACTAGGAATGCCACAGATTCAGTCATCATTAGGTTCCTGGAAGGTCATATCCTCTCTCGGTTTGGCTGCCCAAGGAAAATAATCATCGACAATGTTGCTGCTTTTGGATCCAAGAAAATGGTTGATTTTTTTCACAGGTATCAAATAGCGCTTGGTCATTCGACTGCCTATTACCCACAAGGTAATGGCTTAGCTGAATCCTCAAACAAAAGCCTGGTGACTATCATCAAAAAGCTTCTGGAAGAGAACAAAAAGTAGTGGCACAACAAGTTAGTGCATGCCTTGTGGGATGACAGGATTACAAAAAATAATTCCATTGGCATGTCACCATATCATCTTGTCTATGGGACAGAAGCATTGTTTCCTACCAGCCTTGGGGTACCAGCGATTAAGCTGGTCCAAGAGATTCAAACAGAAGACGAAACTATGGTGAGAAGGATAAACCAGACAATTCATCTCCAGCAAACAAGGGAAGAAGTTTACAACAGAGCAGTGAAAGTTCAGGAAAATATAAAGAAGTTGTTTGACAAAAGAACCAAAGTTGCTGATTTTAAAATTGGAGATAAATTTCTGAAGTGGGACTCAAGGAGAGAGGATAAAGGTAAGCATGGCAAGTTCGACAGTTTGTGGCAAGGTCCATACATCATCCAGGCCACTGTGGGTCCAAATGCCTTCTTCCTACAAGAATTAGATGGTACAGAGCTATTTGGGGGTCCTATCAATGGTAGGATTATCAAACATTACTTCTACTAATTTCCGATTTCCAGTTTCCATTTCCATTGTACATACCATTGCAGTGTTTGTTTTCAAGAAAAGGAGAAAATGTTTCAAAAAACAGAGAGAAAAGAGAGGTTCAGACATGCTCAAAACATGAACCTCCGAAGTGCAAAAGATTGGATCTAATATGATCGAAACCTGAGCCAAAGGAATAAAAGGAGCTAGTCCTAACATGCTCAAAATCTGGACCAGCAATGAAGAAAGAAGGATCAGCTCTAACATGCCCAAAACCAGAGCTGAAATGAAGAAAAGAAAGTGACTCTAACAAGCTCAAAACCTGAGTCATAAAGAAAGAAGGATACTTCAAGCTTCAGAATTCAAACCTTCACAGTTTTGTTTTCATTTTTTCTGCAAATTTATGTCCATGTGCAACTGTCTTTATGCCTTGGATCTACAGCAAACTAGACTGTCTAATCCTAGTTTGACTGTTTTAAATTTCTATTGTAGAATGTAGAGAAGAAATCTGCTGGACAGTTTAATCCCAGCAGATATTAGATTAGGTAGAGAAACATGTGAGACCAATAGTCTAATCTGGTCTCATGGAGCAATAAGGGTAGATTTAGAATAGGTTTATTTCTGTTATAAAAATAAATGATGTAAAGGGCCTGCTAGTTCAAATGCACCCTAGAAGAAAAATGCTAGGATTGTAGGATGGGTAGGTAGATTGTTTGGGAATGTTTCTGCTGATCTATCATGTTTGAGGCAGCTGAAAATCAAAGAAGAAGGTGGCTCAAGTAGCGGCATCTGGCCTACACCAAAGATCATTTTCTAAATTCTTGACTCCTTCAAGAAGAAGTCATCCCCATGTGGAGCCACTGTTAGGCCCTTATAAATTCCTTGACAAGCAAGCAAGGGCTTGTTTTTTTTATGAGCCTTCAAGGAATGCATTTCACTTGAAACACATCATCCTTGAAGCCTTATCATGTTCCCTACTCTTTGATCCTTTCCCTCTGCTATTCTGGAGTCAATAAGCCTCACTGATTGCAAAAAATTGTGCTCCAAAAGGCCTTTATTTGCCCCTTGTATCTCTGCAGAACTCTCCATTTTACCCCTTTTTTCCCCTTTGCAAAGTCCCCTTTCCATCCCAAAATTTCCCCCTTAATCTTCCTAAGTCTCCCAAAATCCCCTTTAAATCCTACTCTTACCCTTTGTTTGGCCAAATTCCCTTTTTTCCCCTTATCGTTACCCACTCCCAATCTTAAAACTCATTAAAAAGGGCCCAAAAAACCCACTTTGCCACATTATAATAGGTTCTAGCCCCTTTTCCACCAGCCCCCAACCACTTCCCCACATGACCCGCACCCGGAACCAAGCGTTTAAGCCTCGGGCGCTTATCGCAATCGGAGCCGTTGGGCGGGCGTTTTGCTTTGTTACATTTAAAAATCTCTGATGCGATTGCTTTGGTCTATAAGTCCTGCGATGTATTCAATGTCGTTGATCTGTCACGTAGATCTGACGGTCAAGCGCCAATCGCACTCCCAGCCCAATCACAATCGGAACTTCGAGTGGTGCCACCCTTTGTGTTCCTCGATTGCAATCTCCCGACTGCATCCTCCATCGTCGATCTCCCCGCCAGATCGGATAGTCCAGCGCTAATCGCTCCATCGCAATCGCGTTGCATCCCCTCCTCTGTATCCGCCGATTGTGATCCGCCGACCCCATCCTGGCCGTTCGTTAATCCTTGATCCGACGGCCCGCGCACTCCCGCTCTGATCATAATCGCAACTTTGTAATGTGCCACCCCTCCATTCGTTGCGATTGCGATCTCCCGACCCCATCCTAGCCGTCCATTCCCTTCCAGATCCGACGGTCGTTGCAATCCCACTCTAATCGCAATCGCATTTTCTGTTCGGTGCCACTTTTCGCCTGTTGCGATCACGATACCCCGATTACATCTCTTCCGTTGATTCCCCCCATTGATCCAACGTCCATCGCTCTCTCGTTCCAATCGCATCGCAAACTCCGATCGCAATCACAAATTCTAAAATGTGCATCTCTCTGCCACCTCGATTGCGATCTCCCAATGCATTCGTGGCTGTCGATCTTCCTCCGAGATCTGATGGTCCAAGGTTAATCGCCCTCCACCCATGCCGAGTCCCACCACATGTGATCATTTCCATTGCATTTCATCGCATTCCTTTGCATTTCCGCTTATAACCAAACTTTCACATTTTTCATTAAAGTTAATGTTTTATGTTATAAACTATGCATTCCACCCATTTTTCATATGCCACCCCATGGATTAATCTCCATTGTCGATCTACGCCTCCAGACCATGGTCGAACAGTCCATGTACATTTCCCCCCACCGAAACCCTACTATTCGTTGTTTCACCATATTACTGCATTTTTCATTGTTTCCTCATCATTTTATCACCGCCGCACTACCACTCTGCCCCCCCTCCATAACCATCCACCTCCTCCGTGCATGGATTTCTTAACACAGTTATGGGTTTTGTTGCAAGGTACAGGCGGTGAAACACTGCCATGATTACACAGTTTTTAATACAGCGGCAAATTTTCACCAACGGAGATAGAAAGGAGCAACAGAGAGTCTAAGGCGCGAAAATTAAGATCTTTGAGCCTTAACTCTGTGCTTTAGAAGCAAAGTACTTGTTTGAAGACATAATAGATCCCGCAGAGGATACGGAGCACAAAAATTAATGAATAGCAGGTTTTTTTTACATCAGCAGAATGTTTTTCTCCATGGAAGGACGGGTGCCCATACTATTTTTAGTCTATGCTGTGTTCCAGAGAAGATTTCCGCCTTGACCACAGTCCAAAAACATCAGAGCATGTGTTATGCGGTATGGCGGACTTCTCCGTCATTTATTTTCCTCTTTTGTTTTTTCACCAAAGTACCACAGAGTTCTGCAGCCAAAGTACGTCAAAGACATACCTGGAGTAAATGGAAGCCTGGACGAAACCCACATCTTCATCCAAAGAACACTAGAGATTAATGCACCAAATTTAAACAGAATGGGTTTCGGCCCTCTTTCTTTTCTGAGTTTTAATGCTGTATTTAGTGTCCACCTAGCTCCTTTGCTCATATTTCAGCTATAAAAACTCATGAGAAAATATTGCAATGGTTGTTGATCAGTTATCTGAGAATTGCAAGCAGTTTCTTTTGAGACACAGTCTCTATGTAAAGTTGTAAGATAGGCTGAGGAATATGATTTCAGACTGAGTATTCAGCTATTGGCATTGTTTTACTTGACTGGTATTACTGTTTAATATGAAAAGCACATTTCTTTGGATCCTGATCTAAAGCAGCGGTGATGTTTTCCTGTCTCTATGTTTTAATTCACTTCATTTCATTTCTGTTGGCTTGCATCAGAATATTGGCATAGGATTTACCCTTGTTAGGTACCCTATGTTTCTTCTCTCCTTTCCTTTGATGTTTTCTACTAAATATGTTATCTAAGAATTGATTTCAGTTGATTTAACCAGTGTAGTGGATGCTATTGCCTGCTCTCTGATGTATGAATTAAATGAATCTGCTCTTAGATGTTCTTATTAGGATTTAGCTGGAAGATTTGGGAACACTAGGGATTAGAGTTAGCCCTGTCCACTAGGATCCGTGTGCGACCAGCTGGTCTTTAACTGTGCATCCTGAATCTGTGTTGTCTCCTCCTCTCCTACCATTCCATATCACACAATCATATTTAATATCCAATGTTTTGGATGACTAGCCCAATTGAAAGCCTGCCTATTGATTAGCAAGCAAATCCTTTCCTGACTCCATTTCCCAATGGTTTTGAATGCTCCCTAGAATACTTCACCTCTGCCTTATTCCTCTTTTCTCATCCTTGTCTTACATTGAACCCTTCCTTCCTGATAACCAGCAACCAAACAAACAATCAAACAAACAAACCCTGAGCCTTATAACTAGCCTAACCTTTTAACACTAAGCTTCAAATCCATATACCTTTGACATATCATAGAGAGATCCCTCTCTAGACCCAGGTGGGCTAGATCCTGAGGTCTGAAAGTGGTTTGATGTTGTCTCATCTTTTGGTCTTGCCAATCTGGAAAAAACATGGGAACCCCAACAACATGTATTCACCACATATATACTGATGATCATATCAAACTAGTGAGACACCTGGAAAGAAGAATGAATCGTATGATGAAAGAAATAATGAAAGAGGAACTGTAAAAACTGCTATAAGTTGGATTCATCTATCCTATTTCTGATAGTCAATGGGTTTCTCCCTTAGTTGTTGTACTAAAGAAAATTGGAAGTGGAGAATATGTGTAGACTATAGGGAACTGAATAAAGCCACATTAAAAGATCATTTCCCCTTACCTTTTTTTGACCAAGTACTAGATTCATTAGTTGGAAAGAAATTCTTTTCTTTTCTTGATGGATTTATTGGATACAATCAGATTAAGATAGCATTGGAAGACCAGGATAAAACCACATTTACTTGTCCATGGGAAACATATGCATATATTTTTTTTCCCTTTGGGTTATGTAATGCACCTGCTAATTTTAAAAGAGCAGTCCTTGCAATCTTTGTTGATCTAATTCATGAATGTGTAGAGGTGCACATGGATGATTTCACTGTATATGGAGGAACATTTTATGATTTTTTGAATAATCTTGAAAAAGTTTTAAAAAGATGCATAAAGACAAACCTATCCCTCAATAATGAAAAAATTCTTTATGACTTTAACTAAAGGTATAGTGTTGGGACACCATATTTATTCTTCAGGAATCAAGGTGGACCCAGAAAAAATACAATTCATTGTGAACTTGATGCTCCCAACAACACAAAAAGAAGTAAGAATTTTCTTGGGATATGCTCAGTAAAATAGCTCTATCTCTATTCAATTTACTTGGAGAAGAAGTTTAGTTCCAATGGACAACAAACTGTCAAAACACATTTGAAATATTGAAAGGAAAATTTTCAGTTGCACCCATTCTTTGAGGACCAAATTTGTCATTTCCATTTCAGATATCCACTGATGCATATGATATAGCTATAGGAGCATCACTTGGACAAAAATAAAATAAGTTCAATTATGCCATATACTTCCTAAGAAAAAATTTAACACTAAAAGGATTGAACTATATAGTCACATAAAAATAAATGTTAGCTATTGTGCATGCAGTTAATAATTTTAGGCATTATATAACAGGCTATCAAGTATTCATTCATACATATCATTCAACCATTAGATACTTAATGAAAAAATCAATTACAAATGGCAAAATTACTAGATGGTTGTTATTAATGTAAAAATTTAACATCACTATTCAAGATCAACTAGGTAAAGACAATCAAGTACAAAATTTTCTATCAAGGCTTCATTTACCTGGTGATCCAAATCCTGTTTTAGACAATTTTTCAGATGAAAATTTATTTGTTATAACAATTAAAACCCCATGTTTTACAGATGTAGCCAACTATTTATCATCTGGAATATTACCATCCCATTTTACCAATAAACAGAAAAGAAAAATAATCAGAGAAAGTGCTAGATATAGTTGGGTCAATGGTGACCTCTTTTATACTAGTTCTAATCTATTAATAATAAAATGTGTTAGAGAAGATGAAATTCTAGATATTTTTAAAGCATGTCATGACGAGCCATGTGGTGGCCATTTTGTAGACAAGCAGACAACATACAAGGTGCTCATACTTGGCTACTACTGGCCAACAATATTCAAGGATTCGAAAGCCTATGTTAGAACATGTGACGGCTACCAAAGAACTCGAAGACCTATGGTATCAGATGAAATACCATTAAATACACAAGTACTCATAGATCCATTTGACCAATGGGATATAGAATTTGTGGGACCAATTAACCCACCTTATAACAGACAAAAGTACATTCTAGTGTACACAAATTTTGTTACAAAGTGGGTAGAAGAAAAGGTAGTGGAAAGAGCAACATAAGACACAGTGGTCTCATTCCTCTTTGAGGAAATATTTGTCATATTTGGAGTTCTGAGACATATTTTTACAGATCAAGGAGCACAATTCACCTCCAAATGTGTCGAGGATCTTACGGAAAGGTATAAAATCAAACACAGAAAATCTACTTCGTACCATCCCCAGGAAAATGGACAAGTAGAGTTGACAAATAAACTCCTGGAAAATATCATGAAGAAAACAGTGAAAATGAACAGAATTGAATGTTCAGAAAAGTTAAGAGATTTACTATGGTCATATAGAATTACATGGAAGAATACAACTGGATTCAATCCATATCAGTTGGTATATGGTAAGGAAGTTTTGTTACCCATTGAATTTCAAATTCGTACATATAAACTTGCAGAAAAATTAGGATTGGAACTATCTGAAGCACACCAACAGAGATTCATACAATTGAATGAATTAGATGAAATAACACAAAAAGAAATAGAACAAAAAACACTAGTGCAACAACAAAGAAACAAGTGGCATAACATATTCATTAAAAATAATTTTTTTAATAAAGGAGACTAGGAATTACTTTTCAACTCAAAGTTCAAATATTTCAAAGAAAATTTTACAACTCGTTGGCTTGAGCCATATGAGATAGAATAAAATTTTGACAATGGAGCATTTAAAATAAAAACAATTTATGAAGGTGACAATTTCATTTTTAGTCAATGGACATAGGCTTAAGGTCTATAATAATCCTATCAATAAAGAGGACTTCTTGAAAAGAATCTCAAAAGAAAATAACATGGAAATAATGGAACAACATAGTGATATGCCTTCCATACTTTTGGAATAAAACTAAAAATAAAATAATAAATAATAAAGGATTTTGGTTGTGAAAATCCAGGAAACTGGCACAATACAAACTTGAATTCATATTGGAAAACCAACTTGTATGGCCAATATGAATTCTCTATTTTTTTTTTACTTTTACTTTAGTTTGATTTTGTAGAAATAATCCTCCAATAATTCTAAGACTTTAGGATAATTCTTAACATAAGAAAGGGGGAAGTTCATAATGAAACTATGCAAATAGTTTGTGCAATTGTATTGCAAAAGGAACCTGAATAATATTATAGAAGGGACATGAAACATCATTCAAAATATCATTGCAGAAGGAACCTAAATAACATGTCAAAAGGGACTTGAAACTTCATTTAAAAATTGTAGAAGGGACTTGAACAACATCAAAATTCATTAGAATGGACTTGAACAACATCAACATTCATTAGAAGGGACCTAAATCAACATCAGATGCAGAGAGAACATGAAATAACATAATCTATATCAAGAGGTTCAAGTAAGTAGTTACAATTCTCTACATTCCATCTGAATTCATCTTTGAAGAACCATCATCATGAGTCAAATATGGATGAACGAGAAAAGGTCATCATCAATCAGTATGAACATCAAGCTATGTTGTGAAAGGGAAAGTACGATAGGTAAAAAAAATGTTCTTAGAACCTTAGATTTTGAAAAAAAATCTAGAATTGTTAAAACTGATTTAACCTAGATATGCATCCTATTAATTTTTTTTTATCTAACATCTTACATTTATCCTACCTACACTCATTATCCTACCCTCATTATCCTATTATATCCATTATCCTACCATACCTACACTCATTATCCTTCCCTCATTATCCTATTATATCCATTACCCTACCATATATTCTACATTAAAAACTTCAATTTCCTACATTCATTCCATATACCCCTACATATCCTCCAACATATCTTATAAGCATTTTTTATCAAAGATTGAGGACTCAATATTTTTTCCCTTAAGAAATTTTGGTTGACCTACAAAACCACACAAATTTTGTTTCATAATGAGAAAAAAATTATTTTAAAATGACCTATCCTATGATCATTTTAAAAAAAATTAAGAGATAACCATATAAAATGACAAAGCCTAAAGTATGGCATAAGAGTCACAATATGCAAACATGTGGAAGACAAAGCCTAAAGTATGAAAATGCAACATAAGAGTGTTGTGAAGGAAAATCCCCTCTGTGGCAGAGGCAATCCCTCTATCCCTAGGGTGGATCTAGAAATAAGGGAACACATTGAATCCCTAAATTCCTAGTTTGTAAATGAAATATGGACTAGAACAAATATCCTACCTCAGTCCAATTCTTTTGTCACGACACGTTGCAGTGATCCCTTTGTATTTGTCGTTAGGCCTTGCACTCCGTTGATGAAAATTTTCATACACCTGTATAAAGATTAAAAAAAACACTGACAACATACAAGCATATGCATTCATCTACAACTATCCAATGAGTCAAGGAGAGTTAGAAACTTCGTATATAAATAGAAACAAATTTGGAACCAGAAACCAGTCATGTATTATTAATAGATGAAAACAAAGTTTACAACCTATGCCTTGAAATTGTAGACCTCCTCTGACGGGTTCAACAGAGCACGTCTCCAAGCATTCGTTCGTCGTTCAGCTCAATGAGGCGATGGGCTTCAACTCTCTCTCTCAACAATGGACACTTCTATACTTCAAAACACCAACTATATCTATTGATTGCTAAGTTAGCTGAATCAATGTGAGGAAGAAGAATTTATAGGAGAGGAGGAGGAAGTTTGGGATCCACATAAAATGGAGGAGAGGCCTATCCCTTTGGGAGGTTACACAATTGTAGGAACTAATAGGCCAAAGGGAGAAACGTGACTTGATCCAGTCGAACAAACAACCATGACTCCGCCCACGAAGATGTTAGACCATGGAAGCTTATTTTCTATTTAAAAAACTTTCCAAAAGCATCTCGGCATGGGTTCTCTTAAGAGACAGAGCGCGCATCGGCGCTAGGCTTAGTGCAATTTTTACCACGAGCGCGAGGACAGAACTACCTACCAACACCTACCCAAAAGTATAGGTTTTTGAGGGTCTGCTCAAGGAATGATCAACATAGATTGTGTTCCAGAAATGAAAAGGGATGCAATGAAATTCTTGGCAATGTATGACAGTACACAGAGGTCATTGAAATGGTCCTCTAGTATTTAGGATGTCGATTGCAGGGATAGTGAAAAAATACTATGTAATAGGTGCCCCATAAAGCATGAAGTCCGAGAGAGAGGGAGGGGTGAAATGCTTTACGATAACATGCGAAACGAAAATGCTACTATTGGAAGACCTGCAAAATCAAGTATGATTGATATCTATGATACATGAATACAAGGTATGGACGTAGCCATCTATAATAGATAACAAGTAATAGGATCCATGGCATGGACACAACCATCCAGTGAGAAGGATCACAAAATAGACTCAGGTATGGTCGCAACCATCCAATCAAAAGAGTCATGAATATACAATCATGATAAACCAACATGTCCCATAGCCTAGATTTTATTAGACAAAATCCAGGGTCTTGCGCTCCATCCCAACCTGAACAAGTACAAATTCAAGCATGTGAATACATGAGCTGAAGTCGAACATGCAAGAAAATCGCCTAATTAGCAACTGATGATGAGAGTTGTTAATAGGCGCGAGAGAAACCACCAATAATAATAATGGCTCTCAAGATACTATTAGTACAATCCATAGAATGTGAAGCATGATCTGGAATCGAACAATCGCGAAATCACTAGATCAAAGGCCAATAATGAGAACCTATCGTCGAATATGAAGAACTTGCCATTGAGGCATGCAAGCTCTAAGGTACCAAAAGGGAGTCTCTGGATCAACTTCCTAGATGATGAGCTGAATTTGATAGGAAGCAATCGATCGAAGGAGGGCCATAATGTTTCCCGCATCATCGACACGAGACAGAGGAATAAGATGGTAGTGAATCAAGATTGAACAGAGGATCGGGGGTTGAAAACTGCAGAAGGACTTCTCTTGAACATATGGTGACACGACTTTGGAATTTGGCGGTATTTGACATAAAAGGATCTGAGGTCATGATGACAAAGAAAAGAGAAGATGATAGGTCAAAAGAGATAACCCAAACCCATAGAAGTAAAATGATGAATATGGGATGCCCCCAACCCAACACGAACTGTAGAAAAGTATAATTTTCAAGAGTGACATATGGTCGACATGACTGAGAATTGGTTCCATTTTCCCCCACCATTTCTGGCAAGTACCCAAATTATTTTTGGGAACAAGATTGAAGGGGATAGCATATTCTTTTCATATAAGTTTTTCCTTTGGGAAAATCCATCCTAGTACATTTTACGATCTCTAGGAAGGAGGAGCTTGATAACGTCATGGTGATGAAATCCGATTTCATTTAATTTGAACGAGTATAACAAAGGAATAACTCAGCATCTTTTCATGTTTAGAGAGTTTGAAAAGAAGTGGAAAAGAAAACTCCAACAGGTCCCTTTTAGTAGGTAGTCTCACAGATCCAAAAAGGTCGAAAACAATATCTAAGATAACCTCTTAGCCATGTTCGGCCAAGGTATTCCTTTTTCGAAAATAATCCGTCCCAGCCCGGAAAAGGGGTAAACGTATACTGGGTAGATGACGTTTCACAACCTTTAGCAAGTTTAAAACGACAAGATTCTCGGCAATATTTTCATGTTTTGGGAGTAAGAAAAGAGATGAAATATAACTCCATGGGGTGACTTTTTCGTGTTTTTAATAAGTCCCAAAAAGTAATAAAATACAACTCGATTATGCATTTTCAACAGTATTTAGGACCTATTGATGCACAAGAAACAAACGTAAAACCCATTTGTGATAAAAAATAATAAAAAATAATAAAAAACATGTCCAAAACCCTAATTAGGGTTGAAAAGGCTATACAACAATGCAAATGGTAAAAAAAATTTACTTTTTACCTTTTCACCTTCTTGTGAGCATTTTTTATCGGTTTCCACTGTGAATTTGTAGAGTTGATCGTAGGAAATCCAGGAGGTCATTTCTGAATCTGTATTTCCCACGTAATAGCTTTGAATTTCATCTACAATATAAGCCATTTAATACTTGGTTTCATGGTTTTGATGTATATGTGGAGGAATTTGAAAAAAACGAAGGATGCAGTGATCGGTGCCAGTTCCGGGCATGGAGCCGTACCTAACACCAAAAATTTTGAGCGGGACGACACTGAACACCACGTCCAATATTTTAAAGATTTCATTTAAAAATAATTGATTTAAAATGATCCCAATATCAAGCAAAGGCTAATAAAATCTTATTTATGTCTTGCAAGAAAAAATCAAGGCTAAAATGGTAATAGAGTGGAAAGAACAAGAGCATGGGGAAGAGGATGAACGGGCCATGAGAATTGATGCATGCATGGATGCCCTGAAATTGCGGGGTCCTGAAATTCTTCATGGCCCCATGTTTGAGAGCTCAGCTAGAGCTGTTACAATACTTGATTAGTGTGTGGGACATTGATTGAGATAAATTCATGATTCATGACCAATAGCTAGTTATAGAAGTCTCTGACATTTATTTCATAACTATATTGTTGTGAAGAGGAGATAAACCTTTGCTGACACGTATATGGGCCCTTGAAGACAGAATGGGTATGCTGATAGACAGGGTCTATCCTAGAGCAAAGAAAGGATCTAAGAGTTGCAAAGTAGACATTCAGAAAATGCCTAACTTGGCATTGAAGGTAGTTCTACATACTATAACTCGAGCCGCTACATCTCAACCTCCCCATGAAGCTACAAAGACATAACTTCAACTTGTCATATGGCTCCAACCATCTTTAATTGGGTGGAAGTAGTGATAATCAACTTAAAATGTTCGTTAACCAAATGAAAAAATGGTAAGCTGAAACAGTTCGAAGACAGGTCCATCTTAATACCATTCATCCTAGAATGGTTGTTGATATTTGAGAGCTAGGAGGTGGTTGTACCTATGCCACCAGCACAAGAGCCACAGATGGTCCATTGGGCGGAGTTGATGCCTCGATCAGGAGGTGGAAAACACATGTCGTGGAGACTAGAATTCTTCGACTAGTTACGCTGATAGCTCATCGTGGTAGAGGACTGGTCGTACATCGGCACCGATTTCGGGGTTGATCTGGACCTTCCACTCCCGAAAGGGGATAACTGGGATGAGGATTTAGGTAAAAACTCCTTTTTTGAATTTTATGAGTATTATGGTTTTTTTTTTCGCATATGTATTCTAATATTTATCCATGTGCTACAGATGTCGGACCAGAGAGACATGTGGGGATGTCTCCCATAGCATGGAGGATCCCACGATATTTTGAAGTGGCCCCTCATGGTGAGGGAAATGACAAGGAAGAAATCATGCGCAAATTAGAAGGACTCACGAGTGGGATCCCGACTATGTGAGATTCGAGGATGTTCCTCATGCTTATCAGATGCATACCACAGGAGTATCTAACCGCATCCATTGACTACTAAGACATGTCGTGTGGGAAATAACATGTTATCACAAGCACCATGCGGATTATATTCTTAGGCTTTATTTCTGCATATTTTTTGAGAGACATGATGTCTCAGGATGTAACCAAAACACATATATTTTTTGAATTATGTACACGTGGATGAAAACACTCGATATATATACATATACGCTTACTTTCCTATTTTTAAATCTTACTATGTGATGACCATTTCTTTTACAAATTACACAAATGTCTATCTAATACATGATTAGTTACTGCATCAGTTAACGTATTCATTCTCCTAGGGATATGCTGATATGTGATATAATCAAAATTTCTTTCCAACAGATGAACACGTAAAAACATCCTAAAAATATGAGAGTTTCTGATAGAATAACATCCATTAAGCTAGAGAACAACAAGCTGAGAGTCTAGGTTTACAATTAATTCACGAATGCCAACCGTAATAGATTCAATTATAATTTCAATAACTGCATTGTATTCAGTGACATTGTTCATTGTATGTCCTAGACAAATGCGTTGGCGGTCTATTAACTCACCATTAGGATCATAAATAATGCAAGTCGCGGAAGATAGGTTCCATGTACTATAGGAGGCACTGTCAGCGAAACCAAAAAAAGGAGTGACAGACATCTACACAGTTAGAAAATACATAATAAGCAGGAAAAAAATGATCACAAAGCGCACGAAGACAAAAATATACAAAAAACACACTTATATACATAAGAAATGCATGGGAAATGATTCATGCATAGTATTTTTTAAGATACAGCCCATTTCTGGACTAGTCTAAGGGATGACCTTCATAATCAATAAGCTCATAGACCCCTTTTTTCAAAACTCGTTTAACGATGTAGGGCCCATGCCACATGGGTTTGAATTTACCTACCCCCAGCTTATCATGGGCTTGGTCATACAAGAGGACCAAGTCTCCTTCTATAAAGGTACGAGGTAAAACCATTTGATCAAAGTGAGCTTTGACCCACTTTTTCTATGCCTCTATGACTAGAGCGGCGAAGTGGCGAGTTTCATCATGCCTCTCCAAATATATAAGACTTTCTTCCTCTAACGAAGTATGGGTAGTAACTTGATAACTATCTTGAATGAAGGAAATTCACATTCAATCAGCAGGGTAGCTTCCAGACCATAAACAAGCTGAAATGGTGTGAATCTGGTTTCATCCTTCACCGAGGTTAGGTAAGCCTAGAGAGCTAATAACAACATTAGATGCTAGTTGGATTTGTGCATCCCAATTTTACACTGAATCATAGTGACTAAAATCTTGTTCACAGCTTCAACCTGGCCATTGGACTGGGGGTAGTACAATGTTGAGCTGTCATGACACAGACCCAACTTAGTAGCTAGCTCAGCCATCATATAATGGTGAAAAAGGGAGCCATGATCTATCACAATGGAATGAGGGACTCCAAACTTGGTAATCACATGATTGAAAAGAAATTGGGTGGCCTTCTTACCATCGGTTGTGAGTTTAGGCATTTTTTGACCCATTTTGTGAAGTAGTCAATGACTATGATAATATAAGCATGCCCCCTAGCCGAGCGAGGGTTACACATCATTAAATTGATTCCCCACTTTAAAAAAGGTCCATCGGTAATGATAGGATGGAGGTGAGAGTGCGCATCTTGCGAAGGTAGATTTGGCACTCATGACATTTACGAATAGCGAGAATACAATATTTGAAAATTATGGGCCAAAAATACCCCGTGCGAAGAATATTTTGAGCAGTAGCATACCCGGACATGTGACCACCACATGCGGCAGAGTGGAAATCATTAAGAACTTTCTCAGCTTCCTCGAGGGTCAAACACCAACGTAGAACGCAATCGGCTCCGATGAGATATAAAGTATCTCTGACTATGCGATAGGGTTGCGAATGATGGCGGATACGCCGAAGAGCATCTTTCGTCAACTCAGACTAGAAAATGGAAGTCTAGAGATACACAATGATATCACCGTACAATGGATCAAGGATGCTAATCAGAAAAAGAGTATCATCTGGAATGTTTTCCTTAGAACTGGAAGGAGCAGAGGAAAATGGTAAGGAGCGGATCAACTCGGCTAGAACCAATGATTTCTTCGACTTGGAGGCAGTGAAATACAAATTGAAATCTTGGAGGATAACTATCTACTTCGAGTATTTTCCCCCCAGAAACTATCGAGTTAAAATATAGGTCATGGGGTTGCAATAAAAAATCACAGTGGTAGTACGAAGTAGAATATAGTGATGAAAACGTTGGATGGATTGAACAGCTGCCAACGCCAATTTCTCGATGTGAGCATAAAGTGTTTCAGTGTCAAGAATATTGTGGATAAGATAATAAATGGTGTTCTCATTACCATCATCATCGTCTTGGACAAGAACCATGGAAATAGTACTAAAATCAACAGCCAAATATAGTAAACAATTGCGATGATAATTTGGGGGATGTAGAAGAGGAGCATTGACAAGAATGGTCTTCAGTGCATCGAAATATTTTTGGGAAATCTCATCCCATAAGAACAGGATGACATGCTTAAGCAGTCGTGTGTAACCTTTGGCCACTTCAACATATTTTGGTATAAAACGACGCAGGAAATTAGCTTTTCCTTGCAAACTCTGCAACTGGTGTAAAGAGGAAGGGGAGGGGTGATTAATAATGGCATCGACTTTGAGAGGATCAAGACAAATATCATCTTTAGAAATGAAAAACCCAAGAATTATACTAGAGTCGATGCAGAAGACGCTCTTATGCGAATTGAGCCAAATTTTGTATCGTCTACAACGAAGAAAAATCTAACGGAGATGGTTTTGGTGGTCGTGATAGTTAGCGGAATGAGATGGAAGGTCATCTAGGAAAGGTTGGAAAATGTGCTTAATATCATGAAAATCATATGACATTGCCCGTTGGGATGTGGCACTAGCATTTTTCAGGCCAAAAGGGAGATTTTTATACGCAAAAGTGCCCCACGGATAGATGAAGGTGGTTTTATGTTGATCGGTTGGTAGTATGTTAATCTGGTTATAACTATAGAATCTCCATAAGTGAAAAAATCTCACTCCCGGCAGAGTCATCAATGATTGTTAGAAAATTATATATTACAGAGCAATGCAACACATAAAATATGCAGAAAAAAACAAGCACACAAAACACATAAAAATAGAGAGACACAGATATACGTGGTTCACGCAGTTTGGGCTACGTCCACCTCGAACAACCAGTCCTTCCTTTCTATTATCCAGCGAAATGAAGAGACACAACCTACAACAGATCCACTGTAATATCCTCTGTTCTCTTTCAGAGTTTCTCTATATATTTCTCTCTCTGAGAATACACATAAAATACACAGCCGCAATACAATACCCTCATACAAGCGAGGGGTTGCCTTATAGGGAAAAAAAACCTAATCTAAACATAACTTCTACCATCAGATCATCTGCCTAATGAACGGCCCAAATTGTATAGAAATTACTACTTTTACAAGGAAATTTTACATTTGTTTTTAGCCTTGGGGGCGCTGCCCCCGAAACCCCCTGCCAGGGGGGTTCCATAAAGTCATAGTTGGCCCCCCCCTGGACCCCCCAGGCAGCGTTTAATTATAGGCGGCATTTCCACCCCATTAAGGTACAAGGGTCCAATGTTGTGATACAAAATAAACAAGATAATCAAGCTCCACACCCAACAATCTCCCACTTGGAGACTGACTGTAGCAACTCCATCAATGCTTGATTTGCTGGAAAATGAATCCTCTTTGGACCTAGATGTTTCTCATCTTTATCGTTATCCTTGAAGACCAATTTAAACTGAGCATATTCTTAGTTTCTCCCTGGTTACAACATTTTTTAGCATATCTGCAAGATTCTGGCTAGTGTGTATCTTTTCCAGCTTCAACTATCCATCTTCCAATATTGACCGTATGAAATGGTACTTGAGCTATATGTGTTTAGTCCTGGAATGAAATGTTGAGTTCTTTGCAATATGAATGGCACTTTGGCTATCATTTTATAACCTGCCCATATCATGATTCTTACCCAATTCATCTATAAACCTTTATAACCAAATCATTTCTTTAGTAGCCTCTGTAGCAGCAACATACTCTGCTTCTGTTGTTGAAAGTGCAACAACACTTTGGATTTTTGAAACCCAACTAAAATTTGTTCCACCTACAGTAAATACATATCCTATAGTGCTCCTCGTGTTATCTCTTTCACCTACCATATCTGCATCAACATATCCCTGTAGAGAAATTTTTTAACCACCAAAGCATAATGCTTGATTTGTGGTACCTCTCAAATATCTGAGAATCAATTTCATTACCATCCAATGTTCTTTTCATGGATTGTTAATGTACCTGCGTACAACTCCCACTGCATGTGCAATATCACGCCTTGTGCAGACCATTTCATACATTAAGCTTCCAACTGATGATGCATATGGAACTTTAGACATATAGTCCATTTCTTCTTGGGTCTTGGGGCACATATCCTTACAAAGTTTGAAATGGCTAGAAAAAGGTGTACTAACTGTTTTTTCATTCTGCATATTAAATATTTTCAACACATTTTGTATGTACTCATTCTGAGACAGTGTTAATTTGTGATTTTTCCTGTCTCTACTTATTCTCATACCAAGGATTTGTTTTGCAACTCCCAAATCCTTCATTGCAAATTAATTTTCCAATGTTATTTTGAGCACATTTATTTCCTGCATGTTAGACCCTACAACAAGCATGTCATATACATACAATAACAATATAATATAGTTGCCATCATTTTTCTTTTTCAGATAAACATAATGATCAGAGTGACATCTAGTATAACCTTGTTCAGACATAAACCTATAAAATTTTAGATACCACTACCTTAGAGTTGTTTTAATCCATACAAGCTCTTCTTTAACCTACACACTAATTTTTCTTTCCCTTTGACCTCATATCCTTCTGGTTGCTCCATATGGTTCTCTTCCTCCAAATCTCCATGGAGAAATGATGTATTTACATCTAACTGTTCAAGATGTAAATCTTCCGCTGCTACAAGACTTAAAATAGCTATGATTGAAGTCATCTTAACAACAAGAGAAAATATTTCATAAAATTCAATACCTTTATTTTGTGCAAACCCCTTCACCACAAGTCTAGCTTTGTACCTTCGTTTTCCTCCATCTTCTTCCTTCAGTCTGTAAATCCATTTATTTTGCAATGCATTTTTACCTGCAAGAAACGTGACTAAGTCCAAATATTTGTTATGCATTAAGGAGTACATCTCTTCTTCCATGGCTAGCTGCCACTTCTTCCTTATTTCAACCTGCATTTCTTCTTCATAACATTCGGGTTCACCAGAATCAGTCAACAATAAATAATATAATGAAGGAGAGTATCATTCAGGAGGTCTACTTATCCTGGTAGATATTCTGACACCACTTTCAAGTGTTTGAGGTGCATGTTTCTATTGTGGTGGTTGCTGTTGCTGTGGCTGTTGATTATTATTATTTTTAGGCACCTTTACTTTTTCTATGATCTCATCAAGAACTGTGTATTATTTATTTTCCTTTTCTTTTTTCTTTTCCTGCAACTGATTCTTATACAAGACCTTTTCATTAAATATTACATCTCTGCTCCTAATGATTTTTTTATTTTCATAATCATATAAGCGATAACCAAAATCATTAACACCATATCCAATAAAGGTACATTTCTTTGATTTTGCCTCAAGCTTTTTTTCTATTTTCTTTATTAATATGGACAAAGGCCTCATAACCAAAAGGCTTTAAAAAGGAGTATTTTACCTTTTTACCTGTCCATGCTTCCTCTGGAATACCACCATATAAGGAACTTGAAGGCCCTCTGTTTATTAGATAAACAATAGTATCTACAACATCTACCAAAATTGTAAAGGCAATCTTGCATTCAATCTCATGCACCTTGCACGCTCCATGATTGTTTTGTTCATCCTTTCTAACACACCATTCCCTTGTGGTGTTCTTGGAACTGTCTTCTCTCTACAAATTCCATGCTCTGAATAGTACCCATCAAACTCTTTGCTGCAATATTCACCTCCATTGTCTGATCTGACACACTTCAACTTCTTTCCTGTCTCAATCTCAACCAAAGCTTTCCATTTCTTGAAAATATCGAATACCTCAGATTTATTCTGAATACAATAAATCCAAGTCTTTCTAGTTGCATCATCAATAAAAGTAACATAATAACGAGAGCCACCAAGAGATGATACCTGAGTAGGTACCCATACATATGTATGCACAAGCTCTAATTTTTCTCTCTTCCTTTCTTTCCCAACTCTGAGAAATATGACTCTCTTCTGTTTTCCATAAATACAGTTCTCACAGAAATCCAAATTAACATTCTTCAAACCCGGAAACAAATTTCTTGAGTGAAGAATCTTCCTCCCCTTCTCACTCATGTGTCCGAGCCTATGATGCCATAATGTTGCATCTGCTCCTTTGGAATTTAAAGCATTAACAGAGTTAGAAATACCATTGCATAAATACAATGTACCAACCTTTTCACCTTTTGTTATTACCAGGGCTCCTTTGGTGACCTTCCAAGTTTTATCTGTGAAAGTTGTCACAAAACCTTCACCGCCTAACTGCCGTGTTGAAATCAAATTTTTCTTCAGATTTGTAACATGCCTTACCTCCTTTAATATCCATTGGTTTCCATTCTATTTTTTTCCAATAACTTTACCCATTCCAACAATTTTATAGGGTTTATCATCACCCAAACAGACTTGTCCAAAATCTCCTTGAACATAGTCATGAAAATATTTCTTATCAAGTGTGGCATGGAATGAGGCCCCTGAATCTACAACCCAAGAATCAGTAACATTTTCAAAAGAAAGAATCAAATCATCTTGTAACATATCACCTATAAAATTTGCTTCATGATTGTTTTCTTGTTGTGCGTCTCCTTATTTTCGCTTCCGAGATCTACAGTCTTTCTTTAGGTATCCTTTCTTTTCACATTTCCAACACACTATCCCAAATCTAGACTTAGATCTACCTTTCCTTGATTTACTGCGGTATCCTGAGCTCTTTCCTCTTTCCATTCTTCTTCCCCTAGACTCTGAACTCAAAGAATTACCCGATGTCTCACCGGAGCTTTTCCGTTGCATTTCCTCGCTAAGGATAGCACCAAGAACATCATCAAACTTTAAAGTACTAGATCTAGAGACAGAGTTACTAATGGCCATAACTAAACCATTCCAAATTTCTGTAAATGAGAATAGAAATAAAGGATCCCTAACTTCATCATAAAATTTTACCCCTACAGAACTTAACTATATTAAAATCATTTAAATGGTCTGCAACAGATCCACCTTCCGACATCTTTGTATTAAATAAATGTTTCATAATAAATACCTTTATTGAGGCCGAGTGTTTTTCATACAATTTTTCCAATGGCTTAATCAAACCCTCTGTTGTTGTTTCCTATGAAATATTGAAGGCTACCGACACTGCAATGCACAAACGTACTGTTCCAAGGGCCTTTCTATCGAGAATATCCCATTCTGCGTCTGTCATAGTCGTCGGCTTTTTTTTTTTTCTACTCAATGGTAGGTATAGATATTTTTGATACAGATAATATTCCATTTGAATCTTCCATAGTGGGAAGTTTTGGTCATTAAATTTCTCAACCCTAAACTTACCATCTTCTGCCATTTCCCCCACTCGAACTAGGAACCCTTCTTTCCTGTGAGTTTACCAACCAAATAGACCTTCGGCTCTGATACCAGTTGTTAGAAAATTATATATTACAGAGCAATGCAACACATAAAATATGCAGAAAAACACAAGCACACAAAACACATAAAAACAGAGAGACACAGATATACATGGTTCACCCAGTTTGGGCTTTGTCCACCCTGAACAACCAGTCCTTCCTTTCTATTATCCATCAAAATGAACAAAAACAACCTACATCAAATCCACTGTAATATCCTCTATTCTCTCTCACAGTCTCCCTATCTATTTCTCACTCTGAGAATACATATACAATACACAGCTGCAATACAATACCCTCATACAAGTGAGGGGTTGCCTTCTAGGGAAAAAAACCCTAAACTAAACATAACTTCTACCATCAGATCATCCGCCTAATGAACGGCCTAGATTGACTAGAAATTACTGTACTTTTACAAGGCAATTTTAAATTTGTTTTTAGTTTCGGGGGCACTGCCCCTGAAACCCCCTTCCAGGGGGGGTTCCATAAAGTCGCAGTCGCCCCCCCTGGACCCCCTAGGCAACGTTTAATTATGGGCGGATTTGCCGCCCCATTAAGGTACAGGGGTCCAACATTGTGATACAAAATAAACAAGATAATCAGGCTCCACACCCAACAATGATCTGGTCAATGAAGGGAGTAGTGTTATATGGAATTATGAATTACGGATAAAACCTATTCCCTAAATCTGGTGCGATGAATTTAAAACAGATCAAAGACTTTGTAGACACTTTCTCTAAAATTAAATAGACACACATATATCTGGAGGAACTTACTTGTGATCGAAGCCCTTCTTATTCTCCGTCTGTCGCTCTTGTTGTAGCTTCCAATCCAACTTTGATTGCCAGACTAGTTCTTGCAAGTATAAACACTAAGTAACAAAGATATTGCAATATATAGATGGATATTTATCTTAATCAGTTAAATCGATGAAACATGAAACATATATATTAGCTAAGAATCCATGATATGAAAGATAGAAACATAAACATATACATATGTGGGAACATGAGCAGTAATATTTATTAATGGATAGAAGGATGAGGTTACAACCAACGATTGATTTGATGTCACCAGCTCGAAAATTCATCCCAGCCTCATCACAGTAAACATTTCACCTTCAACATATCACTCTAATCACACACTCAATTGAGAATTCAACAACAATTCTTTACCAAATTTATTCCTTCTCAAGCATTAGGATCTGTGCTCAATTTATAGAGAAACTATGGGTAGTTTCTCAATCAATGACTTTCTAATAATAGGCAAGACATGTTCCCAAGCTTAGAGGTGTTAGATGGACACATGGATTCAAAATTTGACACAAATGGACTCTTCTAGAAGGCACTCGCCATGTGGAGATTCTGGAACGATGAGAATTTCTCTCCTATTTGGCCAACGCACTCCTCAATGTGGGGAAGTGCTTTTCAGAGCACCCTTGGATGGAGGTATCTACATATGCAAAGCAGTTATTCCCTTGAGAGGCTGTGTTAGTGAGCTCATAAGTGATATAACATTTACTTCAAATCTTGGAAACCTTGCAATGGAATTCATGGATGATTTGTTCTTTCTCTTGTCTTAGGGCATGTAGCAACTGAAATGATAGGGGATGATAGACCCTATTTCATTGGTTTTGGGGTTGATGTCCAGTTTAACCAGGTCATTGGGAATAGTGCCCAAATTGACCTATAACATATGTCCCCTAAAGCATGAAGTCAGAATAATAACAATATTTTTTGAATGAGATTCTTTACACTGTGATGGTCTGGAACTAAAGCGGAGTGGTGACCTGCATCAATCTTACAGTAAATTACATCATGATATATCCACTTGATCACAAATTGCTGAGGGAAGGCATTCCCATGCTCAACACATAACAATCTAATAACATGTACATAGTGCAGAAAGTTGTCTACATTAGAATTTTTCCCTATATAGACATGCCTACAGATATAGGCCCATGTTTGGATGATGATCTATATGTAAGGTCATCATACAAATGATGTGTACAACAATCCTAAAATCACAACCCAGATGGCTGAAACTAGATCCGGGGTATTCTTATCTCATTCACTCAATCGTTAGGGTACAATTCTAGCCATGAGAATATATGATTTGTAGTTGAACATGGTAAGAAATTGTTTGATTACCAGCTAATGATGTGAGTTTTTAACAAACGCGAGAGAACCACCATTGATGTTAATGGATCTCAAGGTACTGCAGTACATTTCGTAAGGCGTGAATAGATGATTTGATGTCGAACATCAAACAAAATCTTTCGGTCAAAGGTCTAGAAGCGAGGATCTTATCGATGTTGTAATAAGCCTCATGGTATCGGAGGACGGTGTTTCTAAGTGAACTTCCTGGATAATGATTTGACGTCGACAAGAAGTCACTTTATTGCAAAATGGCATTTACTAATTTTGGAGACAAAATGTGACTTGATATAGCAATGTTTAGGGATAACTGTCATGAGAATGAAGGTTTATGGGTATTGCAGAAGGATGAGTATTCATTGGATGACTTCTCTTGAACATATCGACGACACTGATATGAGTTGGAAGAATTGACCCAAAACCGAGGTGAAGGTATGAATGAACTGTCAAGAAGATTACCCAACCCAAACAGTCATGATGATGGAGTGAAGTGTCATGTTCAAGAGCAACCTGCTATCGTAAAAGTTCTGTTCACTTTCCCAAATTTTCCCCGGTCATTTCTTGACTAGTACCTCTTTATTTTTTAACAAGCTTGAGGAGGATAACATATGCTTGATCTATAATTCAACCCTTCGGGCGAATAATGTATCACTATTTAATAATTTAACGAGTCTAGCGATGAATGAAACTAGATTCTTGCCATGATCAACAAGCCCTCGCTATTTTATGTTTTAACAAGCCTAACGACAATGACAACTTGGTCCTTTTTCATATTTAAAGAGTTTTAAAAAGAGGACGAAAGAAAAATCCATAGGTAATTTTTTGTAAAGTTGTTGCTCAGATCCAAAAAAGTGTCAAATGATATCTGAGATAACCTCCTAGGCATTCCTTTTTCGTAAATAATCTATCTTAGTCTGGAAAAGGGTTAAACTTATACTGAGTAGATATCAATTCATTTACTTTCACAAGCTCAAAAAGACAAGTGCTCGGAAATATTTTCACATTATCGGAGTTTGAGAAGAGCTAAAAGAAGACTCCATGGGTTCCTTTTTCATTGTTATCGAAGCTCTAAAAAGAGATAAAAGTGCACTTCAAGTCCTTTTTCATTTTTATCAAAGCTTGAAAAGTAAGGATAAAAGTATGCTTTGTGGTCAAATCATTCTTGAAATAAATCTGCACAACTAATCTGCTCATCAGTTGCAAAACATGTTCAGAACAACATCAAACGGATTAAAAATACCTATTTCATGATAAAAATAGAATAAAACCATAGTAACAACAATAAATATGATTTGAAAATAATCAAATGACTAATTAAAAGGGTTTTACTATTCATTTTTACCATTTGAAATTTACCATTTTCATTTTGGAGCTCTGAACCTGTTTTTTTACCCGAACTTCAGTTGTTGATTGCGATAGAATCTGTGGACAACTTTCATCGCTATTTGATCCAGGTTGGTGTCATAAACCCTCTCTTTATTTTAGTATCCATTTCATTTGATTTCATTGAAATTTTTAGGGATTTGGGCCCCTTAGGGTAAATTACTTTTCCAAAGAGGGAAACACGCCCTTGAGCATCGAAAACTGCGTTGTGGAGCACCTAAAATGAAGCCTAGGTGTATATGCAATGCACTGTCTATTATTCAATACTGTGTTGGGCACAATTCACATTCTTGATTCTTGCATTGTGCCCAAATTTTGCCTAATTTCTTGCATGAAAAGGAGTCTAATGAGTCTTATGGTTATGTTTCAGGGATTCATCGGACTAGAATGACGATTAATTGGAAAGAAAGAGAGCATGAAGAACAAAATATGATTTCCCTTAACGATCCAGGTACTGTAAGAGCCCTAATAGATTGTGGGTTATTAAAGTACTTCCGCTTGTCAGGTATGAGGCAACAAATAGAACTTTCGGAGTTCCTAGTTCGTGCATGGGATTTTGAAATTGAGGCATTTCACATTAGGAAAAAAGTGGTTCTCGTTACAGTGGAGGATGTATATTTCTTGACAGGTTTGTCGAGGATAGGCTTACCCATTTCTCTCTTAGGGTCTTCTCTCAGAGGAGAGACGATAAGAGACTATGTTTTGCAATATTGCTATCCAGGGGTAGAGCCAAGAAAGAATGGGAAATAAACATCCGTGAATTTCGTGATTTTCCTTTGAGAACCATTATATTCATAATCGAAAAAAATTTTGGCACCGTTACACTACATGTAGCGAATAGATCTTATATGTAGTATGCGCTAGAGTGTATGGAGCCAACGGTTTTCAACTAGTCTGAAGTTGTACTTTCTCAAATAAAATAAAAAATGAACAAGGCAAAGAGAGGAAGGAAGAAAAAATGTATTTATGTTTCAATCCTCATTTCATTTTCCTTAGAGCGGATTCCACTAATGCAGCCTCAACATGTGACATTGGGTGTGTCTAGCCCTAGAGATCCGAGGATGTAGAGATGGGTAGAACTGACAGCTAGGCATGCAAGCCAATCTTCCATCATGTTCTCGACTACATTATTTTCCTGGTTCAGGAAGCAGGTTATCACCATCGATGAGTATGCATATGCATGCGTCGATTTCCAAGGAAATCCAGACTTAGCTTTACTAGAAGGCGCTCAGTGGGGTGCAATCGGTAAGAATGTTTTAACCATGTTTTTTTTATTTTTCTAAGGTTTATACATGTTTTTGTATTTTGATGTTTTCCCAAGACTAAACTAAACTTTTAATGTAATGCAGATGTG
Organism: Pinus albicaulis; assembly: GCA_034641835.2. Lineage (NCBI taxonomy): Eukaryota > Viridiplantae > Streptophyta > Pinopsida > Pinales > Pinaceae > Pinus > Pinus albicaulis. Next base: position 644,567,588 of record CM076580.1, read on the forward strand.
GGCCGAGTTCAACCAGTTGTTGGAACAGGGTCTCCGACGAGCTGCGAAACTAGTCCAATTTTGAATACTTTTTATTACACTTAGTCTAGCACAGGGGTTTTGAGGTGGGCCCCAAAAGCATTGTAAAGGGAAAAAGGGTAAACCAGGGGTCCAAAACCACAGGTTGCGAACCATAGGAAATTTTAGGTTAGATTATTATAAATAGAGGAACATTTTTGTATTGTAATGTAGGCAATGAAGAGCTATTGATGTGAACTGTGGTTTAAGATATCTGATTGGGTTTTTGGGGAAAGGAATCCTGCTGGCTGTGTGCGTGGAGATCCAGAGTCTAGCTGTGTGCAGACCCTGCTACTATGTGCGTAGGCTGGGAAGGGTATTATAAGAATGAACTGATGAATTGATGAATAAGAAAGGTTGCTTGAGAACTGAATCTATGTGTACTATCTGTGTGAATCATTGGTAATTATTGCATTATGCACATTCTGTATTCAAGCTGCGAAAGATCTGTGTAAGTGTGTTTGTTGTATCTAAATCGGTTCTGTTCGTTTTTATGCAATATTGTGCGACTATCATAGAAGTATATAATTATATATCTAACGCATGTGGATGCGAAAAGAGACCTATTGACCCTGTGAAGAAAGAGGCGATCTGGATATCACAGGGCCGAAATCAGCTCTGCTTGCCTTACCTATCCTTTCTCAGGGTGCGGAAACCTGGTTCCAGCACCCAACCATACTACTTCGGGTGAGACTTTGACCTGCACAAGCAGGTCACTGCCGAAAGGGCCAGTAGTATAGGGGTTTGTTGGCAAACCTTGAACTCCGAACCTAGGTCAGGACCCCTCGAGCCAACAAATGGTTCCGTTGTCGGGACCTAGAGCATTTTGAGAATGGGATCAGGTAATGACAAGTGAATACTAGAAACCTGACAAGGAAGTGAATGAGCACCACTCTGGATGAAAGTACAATGTGGAGCGGTAAGTACTATCGAACCAACCAAGAAGGAGGCATGGTAGTGCACTTGAAATTACCTACCTTTAAAGGCGTGGCCAATGAGGACATGGATCATTTTTGGTTTGTAGCAGACTCAGTATGGACTGCGCAAGTTGGGGTAAGCGATACTATGAAGAGAGAGCAGTTGTCCGTAGCCTTCAAAGAGAGAGCCCTGGACTGGTATATGTGGTACATATCTCAAAACGGGAGCACATATATTCAAGATATTAAGGATGCCCTAAAACAGCAGTTCCGAAAACCTAAATCCTACTCTCAGATTGTAGCAGATGTGAAAGATTTCAAGCAAGGAGTGACTGAGTCCGTGTGGGAAGCTGATCAACGCCTAGAGAAAGATATTCGAGAAGGATAATTTAAGTACGATGACAGACAACATACGGAATGGTTCATCGCCATGCTACTCCCTCACCTACGCATACCTATGGGTCACCAGAATTTTGACTCACAAGACAAAGCTTTGGAAGCCGCTATGAAACTAGAAGCTACGCCCAGGATAGATGCTTCGTTAGAAGTACGAAAAATCCAGGCGCAGCTCGGGGAAATGCACCTAGAGATTCAAGACCTACAGTAGGAAATAGGAAGGGAAGCTGACGCGAAACTATGGCAAGAATCAGGGTATACGAAGGATCTATGCCCTGGCCACCCATGAATAGGAAAACCTAGTCTGGGGCACCCGGGATCAGAGGGGCCCAGCCCAGGACGACGAAGCCCAAGTGGACCTGTGCTCTGGTACGAGGATGGCCTCGTAGATAGGCTGTGTGATGCCAAACACTTCCCCTATCCAGGCACCAACGTCTCAGAAAAAAAGAAACATTGGTGCCGATTCCGCTGGTCAGTGGGCCATGATGAGAAAAACTGCTAAATCCATAATTTAGTGATAGGTTGGGGAAATTTTCCTGAAGTATAGTCAGACCTCGCCTCACCAAAAACCCTCACAGGCATGAATGGCTCCCCCTCTAGAAGCAGGGACAGAAGCCGAAGTGGAAGCGCAGGTTGGGGCCGGGGCTAGTTGATCTGCTATAACTATGGGGACACAGGGCATTTTGCGAGGGATTTCATGAACCCTATAAGACATTCCTACAGGTATTGCAGACAGTTGGACCATATGCTTGATGATTGTCCAGGTCTGAAAGAAAAAATAGAGGAGAAGCAGCTCCCACCTATGCAAAAGGTGCAAAGGGTTCAAACTAAGCTAAGGGGTAAGGGTCCGAGCGTAAATGTGGTTACACGCAGTGGATTGCCTACTAGGGGGATTGATGAGAAGGTTGAAACTGAAACGTTGATCTGCAAAGCAGTTAGCAAACAAGAAGGGCTAGACCTGGACAAAGCAAGGGAAACGTTTATGGAAGCTTGAAGGGATTTCCTTGGGACTGAGGCATCTACGTCCCTATGCCCTGTGGATTTAAAGGCAACTGAGGAGGTCAAACCCTTCTTGCAGGCATGTATGAGATTACTATGCAGCCCCTAGGCAGTGCAAAATCTGCAGGCTTTAATAGATAGTTGCGCAACACACGCCGCCATTTCTTCTGATATTAAGGATGTGCACAAATTATACAGGTACTAGAAACGCATTGGGAGGGAGATGCGGTTGACGGCCCAGATCGGCAACTACGAGATGGATCGGGTTATCTTAGACCTCAGATCAGATGCCAATGTATTACCTAAGAAAAACTGGAAACACATGGGTGAACCAAAGATGGAATGGTCCACTATCCAGCTACGTATGGCTAATCACCAAAATATTGTACCTTTGGGGAGGCTCTCGGGGATTATGGTAGATATCGCAGGAGTAAAATTTTGGGCTGACTTCGAAGTCATTCAAATCGTCGAGGATGCGGACCCCTACCCTATGCTACTGGGATTGGATTGGTCAATCGACATGGGTGGTATCATTAACTTAAAGAAAAGAAGCATGGTGTTCAAAAATAATGGCACAAGGGTAGTCATACCATTAGACCCTGTGGAAAGTAAACGTTATACGGAACTAGTACCCAAGGAGGAAGATGTGGACTATATCTATAAGTTGACTGCGCGAGACGCGGAAAACCCAACCAAGGGTGAAGTACTTTGCTACGAGGGGGATACTAAATGCTTATCTGATCCTGATGAGGAAATACAGACTTGGCAGAACCGGCTATATGATGTCTCCACGCTACGTTGTCTTCGAATCACAAAAAAATTCCTCTATGTTTCCCCAGAGGTAAGGACCCGGAGAGAAATAGGAATAATCGACTACTGTGGGCCAACCACGGGAAAATGTTAGGTTGACCCACTAGCAAGTAACAGGCTTTCTACAACAGTCATATGCTCAGGAAGTAGAGCTCTCATGCATCTAGCCACCTCTACAACAACAAAACAGCTGTGGTTAAGACAATACGCTCTTACTACAGCCCCCCTTAAAGCCTCACTTGCACAGACGATAAGGTTCTCTTGGTCATGGGTCATGAGTTGCCTAGGAATCAAGCCTCTGCTAGGGGAGGACATGCAGCTGCCACAGATGGGTGACACTAGCGTAAAAAATGAGTCAAGCCCACCGGGGATGCGAAAACTAGCTGTTGGTAAAAAGAAGAAGTTATCGTTGGAAGAAGCGCCCTCTGGGCCTTTAATGAAACAAATTATGGGGATTTTTTACCGTTTCTTGGGGAAACTTCCTCGAATAAAGTTCACCTCACCATTGCATGCTTGGTGGTGCTATAAAAAGAGCAGGATAGTTCATCCAAAGGTACTGTTTCACTTGCACAACTTGCCTGACTCATGTGTCTTGTGGAAAAACTTGAGCAATCAGATTTTTTGTATCCACATTGTCCCTCTCATTTCTGGTCAACCTACTCCGTCTGATAGTAGTCACCCATGGTGAGAATTAATTTTTCGTGCAAGGATGATGGCTTCTAACCCTGTCGAACCCTCAGCCCTGACGGGGCCTAATGTTGAAGAAGTGTTGGAGATTGAGTCTGAATTAGAAGAATTTTCTCCCACGCCGGTCACAAGGAAAGACAAGGAGAAGGCACAAGCTTTGAGAAAAACCCCAAAAGCAGCGAGCTGGGCTACTGGGAATCCTAGGACTTCCCCAAGACATGCCAGGTCTCTGCCCATATCACTTTCAAATCAAGACCCATAGGAGGGTGCTCTGCCTGCTAACTCGATCAATTGGTTACCCCCCTTTTTTGGCCCACGTAGACCATCTACGTGAAAACCAAAAAACTTGGATGGCTTGATCACCTATCTAAAAACCCCCCTAACCCCAAGGGAAGTCCTTGTCCTCAGTGATCCTTGCGGGCGACTCCACGAGGTCAAGTTCGATGATCACGATTTAGCGGACTATGAAACCCTCCCGGAATTGGCCCCTGCATTATACTTTGATACAATCCATAGGGATGATGGAGTCACGGTAGTGCCTTAGCGCTGGGTATGTGGCTTGGCTAGATCTGGACTTTTGAATATGCTCTGAATGCCTTATTTTGGTCATTACAATGTCACAGATCAGTTGGCTTTCCAGTTGCTCGCACTCATTCATGATGGCTGCTTATGGATTCGCGACAGGGTCCCTATTGATGTTGCATTGATCCAAAATATTACAGGCCTTCCTATGCAAGGGATGCACCCGTTAGAGAAAGTTGGAAAAAATACAAAGTAGCCACTACTACATTTGTATGGCAGACCTACGCGGTGCGTCGAAATCAGCAAGTGTTTGTGATCCAGACTATCAATGATCCTGCCACACAAATGGGTACTCGGCTCTTAGCCTACAAGTTAATGAGGAAGTGCCATGTTGTGACTGTCCCCGCCTATGTGATCCAGTTAGCCGGCCAATGTGCGAATGGTGTTTCTTTCATTTCGGCTCAATACTTGTGCAAATAATTTCTAGCTAATGTCCGTGAATCCAAAGAGCAAGGGACAACTTTCTTCTATTCATGGTTATTATTCCTAATAGCGTTGGTCACCTGGGACAAACTCGAGGAGTCGGTCCTCCCTGAACTTCCTCCTGGGATGTGTGAAGGAGCTTAGTATGCTCACTTATGGGACTCTAAGGATAAGCAGTGCATCGAGGATAACAAGGTTTTTTGGATCCTCTTCCAAAGTAGTGTAGTAGCCGTCATAAACTCCCAACCCCGGCTATCCCCGATAATATATGACAAATATAAGAGTGTTGCCATGTTCCAAGTTACCATGCACCATGTTCGGATTCGCAGCCTCAACAATAAGACATGGACGACACTCCCTTATATGGTAGTAGATGAGGAAATTGACCTGCTGATCTCGCTATGGCCCCTTGCATGGAAAAAAGGCCTCACTGATGCCCAAGGGGAGAATGCAAAGCCCCACCAGATGGCATCAACCATAGTAGAGAACAGGGATACCCAGCTGCCACAAACCACCGTGGATAAGGCCTAGGTAAGACCTCACAGAGCTACCACCTCTCCCCCCGACACAAAGAGGTCAAGGGAGTCGGCACCAGGATCCCGAAAGAAACAGTGCGCCCAATGCACACAATACGATGCAACAATCACACTAACTGATAGCGACCTTGAGAAAATCGCAGACACAGTCGCCTTGGCTAAGAAAGATAAGCGGGAAATTGTCGAGGCACAGTAGAAGGCCGTAGTCGACTATCTCTAGGCCGAGCTCCGCGCTCTCCAGATAAAAATCTATACACTGCCAACCAGCGTGGGCCAGGCACGCACCCATTCGGTCGACAGTAGTTCAGCGCTATTCGAGGAGGACAGTCATCTCTGGGCTATGTTAGCCACCTATAAAAATTTGTCATACCAAATGGTGGCTAAATATTTTTTAGGCCTTCAAGAAACAATTTTATGTCCAAATTGTGAGTTCTTGAAGTCTTATGATGTCCTTTATCCTTCGTATTAATCTTCACTGCTGTTTCACTGTTAGTCCTAAAGTACCTACTATTCACCAAGAGAAAACATCTTATAAAACTCCACTTTCCATCATTTCACTCCCCCTTTCACTCCATTTTATCCACTTTCATAAATCTTTCTTTTCATCCTTTAACCCTCCATTTCCCTTTAAATGCCTCCAAAATCCCTTTAAACCTCTGAAAATCCCTTTTATAGGTTTAAAACACCCCCTTTTCCCCTTCTACGGAAAGCCAAAAAGGCCTTGAAAAACCTTTATTTTGGCCTAAGAACCCATTTTTCAACTATTAAGGCATTAAGCCCCCGAGAGCTTAAAATCAGCCCCTGTTCTCCATAAAACCCAAGTGCTATAACCAGGTGCTTAAAATAACCTTATGTCCTCCTTTCGTTTGGTTTAAAAATCCTCTTTTTAGCCTATCAAAACTCTGTCTTGGCCTTAAAAAACCTTTGTTCTGGCCTAAAGTTAGTCTTCCGCACTCTAAGGGTCTTAAGCCCCTGAGGGCTTATTAACATGAAACCTTTTCCCTCATATAACCAAAGCCCCGCAATTGGGCGCTAAAAGGCTTAAAAACCTTTTCCAAACCCCTTTTCCCCTTCTATTTTTCCTTTCCCGACGTAGCGGTTCTGAACAGATCTGGACCTTTTATCAATAGAGATAAACGGCCATTGGACTGCCCATCCTCTGCCTTTTTCTTCTGCCGTCCCTCCTCCCCTTTTTCAAACTCTGCACCATCTTTAAAATCATAAACGTCCATCAAAGAAATCCTACGATCGGGACTTAACTCGATACCACAAAAAAACCCACCCACTCTACGACAAAAGAGAACACGTCATCGTAGGGTCCCACTACCACCTCCGCCCGTGCATCTTTCGTATCGCATTTTTCTGCGTCGTTGGATCTGGAGCCTCCAATCCGACAGCTGACACTCCATATCGCAATTTTTTTACGCCCAAGAGTTAATGCTCAAAAATTTTACGAAATGGGCGATATTGGGAGGGACAGGTGTCAAGTAATGCATGGAATCACATTTTTTCAGACAATACTGCCTACCCCCCAGATATTTTGCGAAAACCATCCCCAATTTTCTGCCTTATTGTTGCTCTCCACAACAATGCCTTCACTTTTAATCCCAGCCATCAGTCTCTGAGATCAAACGACTCAAATTATATCACAACTACATTCATTTTCCATTCATCTATTCTCCCAAGCACTCCATCGAAAGATCTCTACCGTCAATCTCTGAGATCGGACGGTCCTGTTTTACTCTCGCCCCCATTCAATTTTGCACCTAACTTTCCCTCGAAATATTTCACCGAGCAATCTCGAGTTTTGATTGTCTTAATCCAATGGCGCTTGTTCGCTGTCGCGCCAAAACCTCCAAATCAGTTTCAAACCTATCTTCGCAGGATTTATATAATTTTTGTTTCTTTTGTGCAGGTTCTATGGATTTTTCCCACAGTTATAAAGATAACATGAAGGCCAGGAATGACAATTCCAAACCTTCAGTACAAGAAGTGATCTAAGGAGTTTTCAATTTCACATGTCTCAATTGATAGATCATGATTATCGATCCATTTAACAGAAACCCTCCAACTGCATAAAACCATTTGTGCCAGCGAAGACAGAGCAGTAAAGTGTATCATCAATGAAAAATCAATGATAAAGGGATTAATGCCTACACCTGAAGATCAGGGTTTTTAACCCACGGGTTAAAGAGATCAAGACAGTGTCAAAGAATGAAGACCCGAAGACGAATATCAAGGCTAATTAAGCCTAAACACAGACCAAAAGAAAATTAAAGGTGTTTAAAGGTAAACAGAGAAAAATATCAATAAAAGAGGTCTCCACTACCACATCAGAGACCATTCATCTTCTTCAGCTACCAAAGTGCCACCTGCAGTCTCAATAAATCAAATGAAGGAATAGTTATTGCCCAGTTAGAAGATATTTGCCTAAAGACAATTGAACAGTTATTTCAAACAAAAGAATATATTTTAAACTGTCAGTAAAGTTATTTTAAGAGATAAAAAGAACCTTAAAGTCAATATTTTTGTCCACTAAGCCTAAAAAGCCGAAATGGAATAAATGAAATAGAGCTGTAATTCAATGCATTCCTGCCTTATGCCTTGCATGGTTTTCAAGGCTAGGAGTTGCATTTAGTATAGAATTAATGATACTTGAACCCTAGAAGCTCTTCCACCTCCTCATTTTCTTATAACATATCCTTGAGGAGCACATTGTAAGGGGTTGGTCTCTGGATATCTGTTGCATGTAAATAGTTTTCTAAAGCTGTTGTAGCCTTGTTTGTAATTGAAGATATATAAGCTAAGATGAGAAGTTTGAAGTTGTAGAAACCTACTGGACTTGACGATTGTAACTCGTTTGAACATCAAATACAAATAGTTGATTTATGGGATCTTGGTCTATGTCAATGGTGATGTGTTTCTCACTGTAATTTTTATTTTTCTTTATGTTTCCATTCTGTCCACTTTTATCTGATAATTAACAACAAATAGAGACTAGGATTTACTCCTGAAGTACCCTAAATCTCACTGAAAATCTTTATCCTTTATGTTTTCTGTTGATTGTTTATTTGAAGGTAATTCAATAGAGTATAACCAATGAAGTGTTGGTAAGCCCATATTTCCTGAGTAAAACTTGATATTTTATCTTTGAATGTTCTTGAGAAGTTTGCTAATTAAAGATGAGCTAGAGAAGTTTATGGTTAGCCCTGTCCTTTGGTTGATCTCCAACAGTTGCTTTGAAGAGTTCCCTTAAGAGTATGTTGAAAGCAGGTGAGTTTCAAAGTAATTAACTGATCTTAGAATATTTTTCATGTTTATCATGAATGTTTTCCTTTTGAATACGCTGAAAGCAGGCTAAGTTAAAAGTCTTTACTTGATCTTAAGCTATTCTAAGTGTTTTAAATGTTTTCTATTGAAAGTACATTAAAAGCAGGCTAGTTTAGAAGTAATTACCTGATCTTAGATTAATTTTGTGTCTTTCCTTAAATGCATGCCAAAATCAAGGTAGTTTTAAAGTACTTACTTGATCTTGAGCTGCTCTTTGTTTCTTCATCTGTTTGATTCCCTCACTCCATTTCTTATTGTTTCATTCCATAAAATAAACTTAAAGAGATCCTCTGACATAGATGAATTGCCCCATGGACCACTCTTGAACCTTGCTATTTCAATTAAATCCTCTTATGACTCCATAGCCCAATGGATTAAATCTTCTCCTTGCCTATCTTATTAGCCAAACCATTCTTCCACCTATTTACACCTTCACCGTTCATATAGACTTCCTTCACCTTCATCATATCCTTGCCCAACCAAAACCAAACAACAAACCTTGTTCTTAATAACTAGCCTAAGATCACACTAAAAAGCCTTAAAGATCATATCCTTAAACTCATACATAGAGAGGTCCCTCTATGGATTCAGGAGGGTTAGATCCTAGAATCCCAAAGTGGTTTGATGTTTTCTTGTCTTTTGGATTTTCCAATCTACCAAAACACAGGAACCCCAACAAGCTATACCTAGCACTTCCCTGGTAGGAACGTAGCCCCCGGTAGGTACAGGAACCCAGCTAGACCTGGCTAAGATGCCCCACGTAGCCTTATAGGGCCTCTAGCATGTTGTCTTCTAAGAGATTCGCCTTCATGACCAGCGAGTACACCAACAGCTTGGTACAGCTGAGCACACCATCACGCAGTAGGCTGCCGATTTTCTCCTAGCCGTGTCACAACATGTAGAGCTTGAGACAGTGATCCACCAGCTCTATAGAGAGGCTACAAATGAGATCTCAACCGCGGACATGCCTTGGGCTAAGGTGGAAAAATTGGTTGTGGCCCTCAAAGAATCTCAGATGGAAATACACACCATCAAGACACATCTGGAACAGCAAATCTCTGACTTACAGGCCAGACTACAAATTGTAACGCCCCCAGAAGTCCATACCTAGCACACCACCCTAGTCACTGACGTGACAACCATTATTTCAGGGCAGGTTTCTCAAGGTGCCCAGCTGCTGGAGTCATCCATACATCTCTGGACTAAGGTTTAGCGCGATCCGGTCCTTTAGAAAATCAATTAGGACTTACGGTAAAAGGAAGAAGCCTTCGAACAAGTCAACACTACGCTGACCACTTTGGTATCTGCCCAGCGCTTGGCATGGTTAAAAACCAGCAATGATCTCTAGGGCGAGATTGCGAAACTCTGGCATAAACAACACATCATGGCGGAACGTTTGAAGCCTTGGGATACCACAGCCCTCCAACTTTCACAAGATATTGATGGCATGGCCAAGCGACTTAATCAGATTCTTGAAAGTGTCACTGTGGCAACTAAGGGACCGACCTCCCATAAGTGGGTAGACCTTGCATAGAGTGTTGCTGCATAGAGTCAAGAAGTGCTACCTCTGCTGGTTGCCGCCCTTACTACCTTACGTGCGCAGATAGAGGCCGCCCCACCACAGTGACTCGAGACGAGACACAAGATTGTGTTGGGGGACTGTTGGAACAGGGTCTTCAACGAGCTACGAAACTGGTCCAATTTTGAATACTTTTGATTATACATAGTCTAGTGCAGGGGTTTTGGGGTGGGTCAAAGCCCCAAAAGCATTGTAAAGGGAAGAAGGGTAAACTAGGGGTCCGAAAACCACGGGTTGCAGACCATAGGAAAGTTTAGGCTAGATTATTATAAATATAGGAACATTTTTGTATCGTAAGGTAGGTAATGAAGAGCTATTGATGCGAACTGTGGTTTAAGATATCTTTTTGGGTTTTGGGGGAAAGGACTCCTGCTGGCTGTGTGCATGGAGATCCAGAGTCCAGCTGTGTATGAACCTTGTTGCTGTGTGCGCAGGCTAGGAAGGGTATTATAAGAAGGAATTGATGAATTTATGAATAAGAAAGGTTGCTTGAGAACTGAATCTATGTGTAATGTCTGTGTGAATCATTGGTAATTACTGCATTATGTGCATTCTGTATTCAAGCTACAAAATATCTGTGTAAGTGTGTTTGCTGTATCTGAATTGGTTCTATTCTGTTTTATGCAATATTGTGCTACTGTCATAGAAGTATATAATTATAGATCTAGCGCACGTGGATGCGAAAAGAGACCTATTGAACCTGCGAAGAAAGAGGAAATCTGGGTATCACAGGGCCGAACGCAACTCTGCTTGCCTTATCGATCCTTTCTCATGGTGCGGAAACCTGGTTCGAGCACCCACCCATACTACTTCTGGTGAGACTTTGACCTGCACAAGCAGGGCACTGCCGAAAGGGTTAGTAGTATAGGGGTTTGTTGGCAAACCTTGGACTCCGAACTTGGGTCAGGACCCTTCGAGCCAACACCAGTTGAGGAACCAAAGCATGGAGCGGATGAGCTAACAGGGAGGGTTGTCGGGAGAATATTCCTTCAGGATTTATAAATGGCTGAGACTCTGTCTGAGCTTTTGCAACACATAGAGGGGTTGACCTTAGGGATTCCATATTTCTGGATTGAAGAGCTACCCATGCGACTACAACGCCACCCTATACGCATTCCTAACCGCTGGATGCAGTTACTGTGTAGGATAGCAATATCTATAACATGTTACCATGAGCATCCCTAGTTTACTTTTGACATGTTTCATACATTTTGAGGTCATATGAAAAATGTATCTAGGGCACAAATTTTTGTAAAAACCTATAACTATCTATTTATTTGATTTCAATGTTTTCCTATGTTTATTGCACAATGCTATTCAATTACGTGAATGTATCTTTAAATGTGTTGCAAATGTCTGTTTATAACATAATTTGCTAAAGAATCATTCAATGTGTTCAAGTTTCTGGAAATGTTTTGATATTGAATAAAATCAAAGTGTCTTTCCAAAAATCGAACTCTTAGGAACATACGAGGTAGTGTTGGATTTCTAACAGTATAAACACTAGTAAGTTGTAATACCACAAGTTGTGAGTCTAACCTTATGATGATGCGATTAATACCAAATGAAATGGCATCAGAGAGAAGTTCGATCAACACGTTACACTTAGTGATATTGTTTGCCGATCTACCGATATAAATCCCTTGAAAATTCACCAACTCGTCTTTCGGAGCAAAAATAGAAAACACTGCAGAGGATAGATTCTGCGTACTATGACTAACACCATAAACGTCTCCAACAAATGGTTCCAAATATTCAAACATCTGCGATGAAATGTAAAGCGGATTACTAAGGTCAAGAAAACTTTAAAAAAAAAATAAGAAAGTGAATACAAATCAACAACATATATATACAATATAATATAAAAAATTACTACGCTCATGATTAAGCATAGTAACGTTTCATATACAACCCATTTCGGGGTTGTGCCAATGGAATTCCATCGTAATCCACCAACTCATAGGCACCCTTAGCAAGAACTCTTTTGACAATATAGGGGCCATGCCATAATGCCTCAAATTTCCCTGTACCCATTACATCAATTTCTTGATCATAAAGAAGGACCAAGTCGCACTCTGAGAAAATGCGAGCTTGGAGATGATTGTCGTATTGCACCTTTATATGTATCTTATGCTCTTTGTTGGTCAATTTGGCTTCACGACACATTTCATCAATATGGATGAGGTTAAAAAGACGTGCTTTTTCATCTGAGGTGTCAGGTAACAAGTTGATTGCGTGTTTTAACAACGGTATTTCACATTGGATTAGCAAGATAGCTTCCATACCCTACACCAATAAAAAGGGGGTAAATCAGGTTATGTTTATCACCAAGGTTCAGTACGCCCACAAAGCCGAGTACAGGACCAAATTCAAGTTTCATTTATGAACTCCTATCATTCGTTGAAGCATTTGTTTAAGAATCTTATTAATATCCTCAACTTTTCCATTTGATTGTGGATAATAAGGAGTAGAACTATGATGTGACAGTCCTAACTTGGTAGTCAATTCAGTCATCATGTGATTACGAAAATGCTTACCATGATCTGTGACTATAGCCTAAGGGACCCCAACCCATGTAATGACATGATTAAATAAAAACAATGCAGTTGTTTGTCATATGTTGTTGAATGTAGGCATCACATCAGCCCACATGGTAAAGTAGTCTACTATGAAAATAATATAACCATGCCCCCCAGATGAACGAGGGTTACAGGTCATGAAGTCAATGCCCCATTTTTAAAATGGTTCCACAGAGACAACAAGATGCATTGGCGCTGGAAGTTTGCAGATTTTATGATCAAATATCTGGCACGCACGACAACTTCTGACCGCGAGGATGCAATCGCGAAATATAGTAGGTCAAAAGTAACCAGCACGGATTATCTTCTGTGTGGTAGCATATCCAGAGAGTTTTCCACCACAAGCCCTAGCATGAAAATCATTTAAAACCTTTTCAGCCTCCTCATGAGTGAGGCACCTTCTTAAAATGATATCGACACCACAACGATAAAATTTATCGTCGATGATCAGAGAATATTTGGCTTGGTATCGAATACGTCGTTGGTCAGAGCGAGAGGTATCGGGCTAGAAATTCTGGGTCTGGAGATAAATTATAAAATCCCCATACCAAGGATTAGATGATCTGATCAGAAACAAAGATTTGTTAGGAATATATGGTTCTTGATGTAGTAGTAATACTATCAGAGGGAAGGTCACATAGGATCCTTTTCAAAACTAAAGACTTCTTTGACTTGGATTTGATTAATTCCAAATCAAATTCTTGCAAAATGAAAAACCATTTTGAATACTTTCCCACCAAAAAATGATGCGATTAGATGTAAGTCATGGGGTTGCAATCTGAAATGAAAATGGTCTTCCGGAACAGGATATAGTGGCGAAATAGTTGGACAACTTGAACAGTTGTAAAGGCAAGCTTTTCTACGTATGAATACTTCACTTCCGTATCATTGACATTATGACTCAAAAAATAGATCGGGTGTTCTATCCCATTTTCTACTTGGACCAATACCATAGTAATGGTCGTATCAAACACGATGATATACAATAAATAATCACTCTGATAATTTTCAAGAGCCGAGTAAATCATTTAGCCATTTTAGCATAGTTAGATATGAACCTCCTTAGGAAGTTATCCTTTCCTTGAAGTTTCTGTAGCTAAAGTAAATTTGATGGCACAGGAAAATCAAGAATGGCCTGGACCTGCAATGGGTCTATTCGAATTCCTTCTTTTGAGACAGCAAATCCTAGAAAACAACGAGAACCAACACAAAAAACACATTTATGTGGATTGAGGCGTATTTTGTAGTGTCGGCATCGTAAAAAGATAGCTCTCAAATGCATCGGGTGATCAGTCTGATTTCGTGAATGCGCGGGTAAAGCATCTAGATAGGGTTGAACAATATGCTTGATGTCATTGAAAGCATAAACCATTGCTCTCAGAAAAGTTTCCCCATCGTTCTTTAAACCAAATGGGAGTTTCCTATAAGCGAATGTGCCCTAGGGACAAATGAATGTTGTCTTATATTGGTCCTCTAGGCGGATATTGATTTGATTGTAGCAGAAAAATCCATCCATGAACGAAAATATTTTGCATCCAACACAATTGTCAATAATCTGGTCGATAAAGGGATTAGGATAGTTCTATTTTGGACAAGAAAGATTTAATTCCCGATAATCGACGCACACTCTGATGGTTCCTTGTTTTTTCCTAACGGGAATGATGTTGGAAACCCACTCAGTTAGCAGAACAGGGTAAATGAAACCAACACACAAAAAATTTTCAACTTCTGCTTTAATGGTAGCAGCCTTCTTCGAATGAAGAAGATGAAGGCATTAACGTACCAACTTAACATCAGGGTACATATTAATAGTGTGTTAAAAAATACTAGTATCTATGCCTGGAATTTTCTCGTAAGACCAAGCAAATACATCACGGAATTCATGAAAGAGAGACCAACATGTTTCGAGTTCTGATGGAGAACAAGACACGCCAACATGAATGTTTTCTATAATTCTGAGTTTGGTCAAAATATATATAGAAATGGTTTCTTCAATATTTGACAAATTTCACTTGGAATCAATTTCATTAAAAGCAAAAGAATTTAAAAATAAATTTTGATCGATGGGTGATATAGTTCACTAAGATTATTTTCTTCATAATCAGGAAGATGGGAATGATAATGATAATATTCCCATTATTCTCCTTCTGACATCATGGTTTCCAAAATATTCTCATCTGTCAAGAAATTTGATGAAAAAGGATCAAATGGAGTACCAAAATCTAATGAACGATCAACCCAAATGACTAGCGACAATGATTTCGGATTCACCGCCAAAGCCAGATAGATTTATTTCTATACCACCTCAATAGGTTTGGGTGGTAGAATGCCAAATGGGGATATTTTTTATCAGTGGTTTTCATTGATGTCAACCCAAGAAGCACCAAGGGCTGCCCTGATCTTTCATGGTAATTTTGACCTAAAAAATTACTATGTTCTGGGTCAAGGATATTTTTGTGGTTTCTAATTATCGAGATTTTTCTATTGATATATGGCATGCCATGTAATTCTTCATGGTTTGAGAGATATTCATGTTTGAATTTTGTAACCCTAGTGAGTGGGATAAAATCCCATGGGGTTGTGGCATGGGTCATTGAAAATTCAATAATTAATAATTTTTAAGCTCCTAAAATCCATCCTAAGTTCACTTGTTGAAAACCCTCTTAACCTAAGAATTTATATAAATTGTTATCCTCATATCCTCCTCATGCAAGAATTTAGCTACCTAAAACATTTCATCGTGGAATTTGCACTATAATTTTGTTTCTACGAAGGTTTAGAAGCTGAAATATTTATGTGGCGAAGCCGAAATCCTAAGGAAGCTCCTGTAAAAATTTCAGATCAAGGTGTGCAATATTTTCAGAGATATGATCTGTGGAAGTCAGTGTTTTTGCAGGCTCCTGAACTTCAACTCAAAGAAGTGACCTTGGGAAAATCATCATAACTCTCGCTCTGAGTATCAGATTGGAATTCTGTAAAAAGTGCCGGATAGGGAACTGAATATATTTTTCACTGTATCAAATTTAGAGCTGAATGAACAAACATTGATACGTGGCACACCTTAAAATTTTTCTCTACTGAATTAGTCCATAATTAGGGCATTGTGAGAGATTGGCCATAAATCTCTCTTGAAGAAGCCAAATTAGGTCATGTTAGCCCCCTATAATTTTTTGACAAGAAAACAGGGGGCTAAAATTTTTTTGAGCCTTCAAGGAATGCATTTCCTCTAAAAACACATCATCCTTGAAGCCTCCTTATGTCTTTGTCTTTTGATAAAATCCCCTTTGCTGATTCCCATTGTAAAGCCTCTCTGATTGCAAAAACAATGTGCTCCAAAAGGCCTTCATTTACCTTTTGTACCCCTGCAGAATTTTTCATTTCATCCCTTTTCACCTGAAAAACCCCTCCCTTAGTCCTCCTGACTATCCCAAAATCCCCCTCTAAATCCCACATACACCCCTGATGTGGTCGAAATTCCCCTTCTTTCCCCTATCGTTACCCTTTATTGGCCTTGAAATGCACTAAAATGGGCCAAATAACCATATTTTTCATGTCTATGGGTTTAGCACCTTTCAGCCAACTCCCTTAACCTTCTCCACCACGTGACCCGGGCACCGAAACCATGCGCTAGCCCAAAAAAGCGCTCAGCGCAAATATGTATCGAGCGCATTTTGAACCGTCGATATATATAGATCGGACGGTCGTCGCATTCCCCATAGCGCTCATCACCCACCTCCTTTCACCGCCCGATCGCATCATCCACCGTTCATTTACCCGCTGATCCGACGACCCAGAGTTTACCCACCCTGTGGTCCCCATGCCAGCGCACCCTATTAAAAAAACGGTTGGTTTCTATCACACCGCCTTTTGAGGGTTGGCGGTATTTTTTATTTCGCGGCGATTCCACTCACCGCCTGACGCGTGGCACCGGCACTGTTTGAAACCTCCCCCCGATCGCGCGTTATTGTTCGGCAGAAAACTCAGCGCAATATGCACGTGCACCGTCTGATCCAGAGCTGCCCATCCAACAGTGATCGCTCCGCGTAGATGCACAAAGTTAAACCAAGGCAACTGTACCCCTGGCCCAATGTCCATCGCCCCCCCGACGCATTTTTTAGTCGTTGATCTCCTCTCGAGATTGGACGGTCCAGATTCAATCACCCTCCGCCGTGTCCCCAACTGTCGATCTCCTCCTGAGATCGGACGGTCTAGATTTATTCGCACGCCTGCCGTTGACTGTCTCCTGCCACGTCACCCATTCCACGCGTTTCATCGTATTCCTCACCCGTCCATGTATATATATGCGTTTAAGTTCAGATTTTAATGTTTTACGTTAAAATTTCATTCTCGCCACCTTCGACTACATTCTGCCAACTTTCGCCGCGACTATTTTCCACCGTAATCCTGCGCTTCTCTGCCATTTTACCAGTCTGCACGGCCATTCTCATCGTCCCCACTGCATTCACCCTCCCCATGCATGATTCCTTGACTATTTTTCGTGTTTTGCAGGGTTTCAAGCCGTAATAAGCCACCATGATTCACAGTCCCTGTCACAATGACAGAGAACACAGGAAAGGACCATCTTCAGGAGCTGGAATTATGGGGAAAGGACCTGGGAAGGAGCCATGACAGGATGTGCATTCAAAGGACAGAGTCAAACTCTGTAAAAACCTCTCCGGCACCATTAAAGCACATATTTCGCAGTCAGAGGCAAACGTGGAAGCGGAAAAGAGTATCAGTGGGAAAATAGAGTGTTTAGGGTCTTTCATTACAGATCTTGAGCCTTAATCTGATAATTTGAAGGCAAAGGTACCAGAATCAAAGACCCTGTGAATCGCCCATACAGTCCAATGCACATAAAACTATATTGGCAGGGTTTGGACATTAGCAGAACGTTCCTCCCGAGAAAGGACGTATTTCCCATACTGTCTACATGATATTTCGTGTTCTGGAGAAGATTTCCACCCTGACAACAGTCCTACGCCATCAGAAGCATGTGTTACACGGTATGTCAGACCTAAGTCATTGATTTGTTTTCGTTCAGAGTGTTGCAGCAAGTACACTGTTAGACTCCTATACCAATAGGTGTCATTTTTCATGATTGACTTGTTGAACTATGCAATATGTTCAAACCTTTTTCTTGTTGCAAAGGTGTTCCATATTCTTTAAAAATCAAAAAATCAAAAAATTTTAAAAAATGTAAAGAGGGTATACCCTAAAAGAAAAATCAAAGGGTAAAAAGAATAAAATGGTAAAAAAAGTGAAAGAAATGAACCCCAAACAAAAATAGACCAGGAAAGTGTGCAAGTCCAAATGCCACTACTATTTCATTTTTTGTAATAAACAAAATTGTGTGCAGCTTGTCAAAATTTTGCCACAATTTATGAAGAGTCAAACTATTTAAACTTGACTCATTCATTTTTCAATTTCATGCTGTAGAATAGAGAATAAATATCTGACCAAACAGTTTAATCTTGGCAGATAAGTAGATAGGTAGAGTAAATAAAAAGTGCTCAACAGTTTAATCTGAGCCCTTGGATGTAATAAGTGTAGACTTAAATAGGTTTGCCATGTAAAAGAAAAGCAAGATTGATAAGGGTTTTCCAGTCTAAGTGCACCCTAATAAAGAAGAGAAAATGGTAGAGTAAGTAGATAGGGTAGGTAGATGTTGTTGCAGAATTATATGTGATGAATGATGGTTCCAAATATGTTCAATTTTACTTTCATCACAATTGCAAAGGCAAATACTACATTGGAAAAAGTTCACAGCAAAGCAAAGTCAAGATTATTAACATCCCCTCTCATTTTCCCTAAACATTTCACTAATTTCCTTAAGCACTAAGGTATTTGAAGATTAAAGGGGCTCAAGGCATTTCCTTGACTTTTGGAGGGACCGGACCCTCGGCCCAATAATTGAAAAACCTAAGTACTTGAAATCATCCATTATCACCTTCATTCACCTCTCAAAAATCTTTTTCTAAGTAAAATCCTATTTTACTTAGGAAAATCCTTCAATATTTCATGAAAAGCCCTCAAAATCACTTTTTATTCTAAGTCTAAGTGATGAAAGTATAATAATGCCATTTACTTTTGAAACTTCACTTTCTTGGTTATATTTAAGTATTTTGAGTTTACATTGTTCCCTTGTCATATTAACTCTAATTTATATATTAACTCCCTATGAAAATCACATTTTCCTATTATATATAAATCATTTTATAGTAATATCCCCAAAACCCTTATATTATGACTTTTTAGCCAAAAAGTATTTAATTCCTATTTATTCAAATAAAAAACCCACAATATACCCCCTTTTGGCTAAAATATAACATTAATATTATTCCCGCCCCCTACAGTAAATAAATCGCATTGATTTAATTATTGTATAAATAAAAATATGAAAAACGTTTAAACATGTTATATATGTTTAAAAATAAAATAAACAATTCTCGACCATCCACCGTACCAGGGATTAATTAATCCACACGATTAATTAATAACCGACCCCAACCAATCAAACTCCGCCCGATGGGTTTAATTAACAGTTAATTACATTGGGCCCGCGTCGTTAATTCCCCGCCATCTCCCTGTCCCGTCGACCGTCCGATCGACTCATCAAAGATCTATGGTCCTCATCCATTTCACTGGCCATCTACGTACAAAAGATAACGCGTGATGGCCAAGTGGTTTTCAAACAGTGTCGTGCTACGTGTCAGTCATTGTATCACATTGCTTCCCTTCCACCTAAAACTGCCTTCCCTCATAAGCGGTGCAATAAAAACCACTTACCACCTTTCCGCTCGTGACATGACCACTGTACCATGCTGACGTCATCCAATAAAATAATAAAAAATTCCACCACCCATTGACTTTGTGAATAAAACAAAATAAGCCCGTGTTTTTCATTTTTTCATTCGCAGAGAACGACTTCACTTCCATGCACAGTAATTCAAAACTTTCATAACTGAAGACCACCAACCTTTGCCTCGTCTAAGAAAATTGTAGTCAAGCATCTAAGAAATCATTCGCCTCATCCAGTACCTGTTTGAAACCACCGTCATCCTCAGAAAAACAGGTATTTACCCTAATTACACACTGAACTCTGTAAGAAACTCGGCTTTCCTTTTCCTTTCACTGAAAGAGAGTTAAAAATTAATTGCTAGTTCATTCCTGAATCCCAAGAACTGTAATTAAATTTCCAATCTGCAATTGTGCTTGTTTTTCCTGTCGACACCTGTAATTTTTCTAAATCTTTCAACATAAGCCGAATTCCCATTTTTGAATCCACAAGAACCAAAAATGGAAGTTCCTGTGGCTTTAAACGTAGC
This sequence comes from Pinus albicaulis, assembly GCA_034641835.2. NCBI lineage: Eukaryota > Viridiplantae > Streptophyta > Pinopsida > Pinales > Pinaceae > Pinus > Pinus albicaulis. The sequence continues at coordinate 644,587,811 of CM076580.1, forward strand.
ACCGTTGAATGCCCCTCACAAAGAATTGGATTATTTACCTTTAGCCGATATGGATTTTCAAATTAAAGACCTAGGTATCAGTGAGAATCCCCTTCGAATATTTTGTCACTGCAGAGACAATTATTTGAATGGTTCTGACATAATTGGACTCTGGGAGTCCAATATGCCCATGTATCTTCTCCCAGCAGTCTGTATTTTTCCTGAAATCATCCATCTTTGCCATGCCAACTATGATCCTAACCAAAGAGCAGTCTTATCCCCAAATCAAGATGTCCTCTTCCCAATAAGTGCTCAATCCATAAATGAGATGCTACATTTCCAGCCTGGTCAATTCCTCACCCCTCTGCACATGGCTGAATTACTTGATAAGTCTACACAATTGTCCCAGGAAGAGTTAAACCGTCTTTGTCAGACTTTCATGCTGCCACAACATCAGCCTAAAGGACCTCCCCCTTATGGCCACACCTATTTTACTGATGAAGTCAGACTCATTTTAAACATGATATCTTCAATAATGGGTTTTAATACTAGTGATTTTGTTGACCAATTGACCCTAGTGTTATTGTCTATTTTTACCCCTGGACAGCCTCCTGTTGTTAGGTATGACTTTGCATCTTATATTGCTGACAAAATCCATGATCAATTCATGAGATTTGGAAATGAGAGAGTATTCAAATATTCTTCCTTCATATATCATCTCATGATATACTATCAGTCAGAAAGTTTTCCTTTCCATATTTAGAAACTTGATGCTAAATGAAACCCTAGGTCAGTTATCTTCTGGTCTACTATCACCCATCATTCTTATGATTCTCCTTACTCCTACAACGAGTTTATTGATCTGTTTGTACATCCAGCAACCACTTTTTTAACTGGAATTTCTCCTCCCAGAGTCAGTAATGAAATCAAGAGAACCCTTCAACTCTCAAAACAATATAAAGTGGGAGATTGGTACTTATATCAGAATTATACTGAAATTAGGATTTATGGATGTGAATTGTGTCCATTCAAGTTGCCCAGATATGTTCCAATGAGACTTTTTGCACTTGAGTATTTCATACAAATGAACAATTCAGATGTAGTTCATTTCTGTAATGCCAAGAAGAAGGCGCAACTCAGGATAAAGAGCCAATTAGGTCCCTTTGTTTGTAATTCTAGGGAGGCTGGGAAAGAAGCTGAAAGGATTTTAGAAGACTACCTCAAATTACAAAAGAGTTTCTACTGGGCACCCTATGATCCATATAGCTTTATTTGTGACAGAAGAGTGAAAAAAAAATTATCTCCATACATTCATTTTAGGATGCCAGAAATTGAATAATATGCAAATACAGATGAATGGGTGGAAGGAACTTTGGTAGAGCAAGATAGTGAACAGGTCAATATTGATAATATAATGAAAGACCTTGAAAATATACTTGACCTGGACTCTATTGGGCAAGTACAGACAGCAGGACCTTCTTCAGCAGGAACTTCACAACAACATTTGCAGGAGATCAGTGCAGTGGCAGTAGAATCAAAAGGAAAAGAAAAAGAACTAGACATACAATTAATTGAAAAGTTCACAATGACAGAGCAACCAGAGACATCCAAAGAACAAGGATAGGCACAAATCTCTCCCGTTCAAACCAATCCAATAGAAGTATCAATTTTGCAGACTCCATTAAATGTGGAAAAGGGAAAAAGGAGAGAAGTTGAAGCTGCTACCCCTTTCATTGGATCTTCACAACAGCCTCAGGCCAAAAGACAGAAATTGAATATTCCTCCAAAAGTAGAATCTATTGATGAAATCCTTGATAGTCAAGGACCAGAACAATTGGGCAGTCAAAAAATAGGTACAGTCAGTGAAGCATCCACTACCTCACAAAGGAAAGAGCTACAGAAGCAACAGAGTGTTGAAATATCTTCTTTCAAAACACCAGTTAAAGATACATGAGATATAAAGAAGACATTTATCAATATCAAGGCCAGGAATGATCCACTGAAAATACAAGTATATAATCAATATCTGAAAATGGCTCCAAAGAATCAAGAAATATTGATGTCATCTTTTGACATCCAACAGGGAAAAATGTTAATGAGCCATTTCAAACCCAAGGTGCAACAACCCCAAACAGCTGCTGATTATATTAGGACAAACTTTGAAGTCCTAGCAAAGGATATCCATCCTTTAGATCAGATTGAGTTACATAAGCAGACTGGTGAAATGATCTATTCTACTTTAACTGATAAGGCAATGGCAGCTCATAGGTTACAAGATTCTTTGGAGAACACCAATACACAGTTACAGCTTGAGAAGGCTTCTTCTCAAGCCAAAGACAACAGGATAAAAACATTGGAAGAAATAATAATTGGTTTGGGACACAATCCAAAGGATTTCAAAGGTATAGAAGCTCTAATCAAGAAAAAAGATGATGACATTGCAGCTTTGAGAAAGCAGTTGAAATTGCCAGCCTCCAGACATCCTCAAACTGAAGAAGTAATAAAGAAGAATTCTGAAGAAGAAATGATGGAGTTGCTCTTGAAAATGAATGAGCAACTGACTGAAACAGAAAAAGAGCTGGAGCAAGCATTGAAAGACAAACAATATTCTCTTCCAATATCTACAACAGAGGCAATTACAGGTACACAGCCAACAGGTCAGCCAGCAGAATCATCACAGGTAGACACTTCAAATTTAAGTTCAGAACAATTAGTAAAACAAATGAATGACTTGAAACTTCAAGTAACTGAACTTCAGCACACAAAGTTACAGCTTATCAATTTAGAACAGAGATATGATCTTTCAAAAATGAGTGTTGCTGACAAATCAAGAGAAATCAAGAGATTGGAAAAATTGGTTAAAGCATTAGAAAAGGATCTCACATTGGAGAAGCCTTTGAGAGAAATAAATGAAATTCTTTGGGATAATATTATCCATTCAATAAAATATATCTGGCCTTCAATTTAGATAATGTACGAACATAATGATTTGGTCAAAGCAGCTCTGGATGAAGTTGAAAACACACGAGCAGAATTAGGAAATAGGCCTGAGGAAGCCAATCGGCTTATACAGTTTCTAAACACCCAAACCAGACAGCAGCTTGAAGAAGTGGGTATTCAGGATAGAACTGCAACAATCTTAGAAATAAAAAGAGTTTTTACTAAAAGAACTCTTATGCAAAATTTGGAACGAAGGTGCTTTGACATGCAGGCTGAAATAATTTCTTTCAGAGAAAGGTTTAATGTTTTATTGAATAAAGGGTTGCCTAGCCCTATGGTTTCAGAAGATAAAATAATGGACCTGGAAACTTATGTCAAGAAATTGGACATACATGCTCACAATAATTTCATTGCTAGTTCCTCAACCATTTCATCAGAAGCAACATTACCTACAGGAAGGAATCTTCATGACAGATTAGAGAATTTGTTTTATCTGGAACATGAAGTAAGGCACTTGTTTCCTAACCAGCCTAATTTCTTCAGATATACCGAGGCTGATGAAACATTAAGGAAGCTTCAACGGACAAGAATAGCAGAAGAGAAATGGTGGGAAGATTTGTTGGAACTTTTGTAAAATTTATCCTTATATGAAATTTTACCTATTTACTACAGTATAAAGGATAAAGGGACAAACAAAAGTCAAAGAGTATCAGTTCAGTTAAAATTTTATCAGTAAGAACAAAGAGTATCAGTGAAGTGATTCAGTTAGGAAAAAATTACTGAAGAGGACAACGATGAGCTAAAATATAGGTCCTACCTCCAGCACATTCTCAAAAGGAGGAAACAGCACAACATTAGTTGCTTTTTTGTCTTATCTATGAGACCATTTGTCTCTATTTTTATTGTAACTTATTTGTGAGTCACCTTAGATTATATCTCGTTTTGTTAAGAGATATTTTGTATGATTTTTGTATAAATAAGCCCTCAATTGACTTATTGAGGGTGGATTCATATACTTTGCTGTAACATTGATTTTCAGAATAAAGTGTTGTTGGAGAAATTTTTCGTAGCTTGCTGGATGATGAATTGATGCTGAAGACTTTTTACAGGATTCATGTGTCGAAATACAGATCAATAAGTCATTTCTATCCTGTGTCTTAAGTTTTATATATCTTTACTATATCACTGTGTTTCATTTCTGAATAATTAACAAAAAGGATTAAATCAGAAATTGCTTAAATGTACTCTGATTTCAATTGTTATTATTCTAAATGTTTTCCTCTAAACTAGTCATAAACAATGAATTCTTAATTTCTCTTGTTTCTCTGGTTTAAGCATTTGATTACTTAGTAAATAATTCTTAATTTCTATTTATTGGTAATCACTCATTTTCTTTCTCGTAGATATGTTGAAAGATTCTTAATTTCCTTTCATCCATTCCAAACTCATTTCATTCCTTCAAGTTCTATAATTGTTTCTTTGTTTTGACTATCTTGCCCTGTAAAGCCATCTTTCGTTGATAAACTTAATCCAGTAAAGCCAAATTTTTGACTCCATAGCCCAATGGCCTGAAATTATTTAATCTTGCCCTCAGTTACTGAATTCCACCACCTAAATTCAATCAAAACCCCTGGACTTTAGAACTAGCCTAATATCATTTAAAACAAAGCTAGATTTTATAGAGAGAGCCCACTCTGGGTACAGATTGGCTAGATTATGTACCTGAAGGTTGGTTTGTGGTTACCTCGGACCCCTTTCCTCTTCCAACAACTTCAAGGAAAATCTGAGTGATAACATACACCAAAGACATACCTGGAGTAAATTACAGCCTGACGAAGACCACTCTTTCATCCAAAGAGTGCAGGAGTTCAATGCTTAGAAATTTAAAACAGAACGAGGCCTCGGCCCTCCTGCTGCTACAGAGTTTTAATGCTGCATTTAAGTTTACATCTACTCCTGTTATTCTTTTCTCCTATAAGAATCCTGAAGAACATATTGTAAAGGTTGTTCAGTTTTTGTTGTTGTTGTTAGAGGGATTCAGTTTGACTGTTAGAATAGTCTTGGGAGGTAGTAGAAGAGTAGTTTGTAATGTAGTAGGATGGGAGGGGAAATTTTGGACTGTATTAGCCATTGAGCTCAGTGTATGTGACTGGTTTTGCATCAATTAATCAAGAAAAATTCACAGGATCCTGGTCTATTACTACGGGTGATGTTTTTCTTATCACATTGTTTTATTACATTTTTAATGTTGTTCATTTCTTCTGGCTCGCATCAGAAAATTGGCATAGGATTTACGCTTGTTAGGTACCCTATGTCTCTGCTCTCTTTGCCTTCAACGTTTTCTGCTGTATGTGTTATCTGAGGATTGATTTCAAACTAATTTAACCAATGTAGTAGTTCCTTATGCTGCTAGCTGGTGTATGAATTAATGAAATATGTCTTTAGTTGTTCTTGTTGGGTTTAAGCTGGAAGATTTGGGAAACTGGGGATTAGAGTTAGCCCTGTCCACTAAGGTCCTTGTGCGACCAACTGGCCTTTCTAATATCTCTTGCTAGTGTCAAAGCATTGAAGGTTCAAAGTCCTTCTCTGATCTATAGACCCTGGCTCTGTTAAACTTATCTTTGTTTTCCCTTGGAGCATGCTAAAGCTGACCTGGAGTTAAATGACCTCTGGTCCGATCTATAAGATGCCTCTTTGTTTCCCCCATCGAAAGTTTCCTTTGAGTATGTCCAAACAGGTTTGGAGTTAAATGACCTCTGACCTAATCTATAGACAGAAATTGGGTTGCTTTCCTTCTTTAACTTTCAATCCTTAATGTTCCATTCCACCATCTATCTAAAAAGATTCGTTAGTGTAGATGACATTCCCTCTAAAAGCCTTGGCTAGTGGTTTGCAAGTAATTCCCTTTCATGACTCCATAGCCCAATGGATGGCACTTTCTTGACCTATCCTCTTTTACTAAAACGTTCTACTGCTTTGCTCCTTTCCTTACATTACCTTCTCAGTCTATGTTCTCATGACCAACCTAGCAACCAACCAACCAAATCATTTTAAACCCCCTTTGTGCTTCATACCTAGCCATATATTTAGTTTGAACTTCAAAGATATATCATTCTTTGCTCTATTTGGAGAGATCCCTCTCTGGGTCTAGGAGGGCTAGATCCTAGGGCCCCAAAGTGGTTATGGTGTTGTCTCATCTTTTTCTCTTACCAATATGGCCAAAACATGGGAACCCCAACAGGTCAGACCTATGACATTGGAAATAAGACTTAGAGGAATACTATAGAACCAAAAGTCACATATTTGGGATCTGAAATAACATAGATACACCAGATTCAATATCGAGCTCCTAGAAGGCAAGAAAAAGCTAGATCATGTGTTGTCAAGGGTTGCAAAGGACCAGACATTCTATGGCAGTAAAGCAAAGCAAGGTGCAGCAGAGGGTAGCATGACAAGAACAGTAATCAAGGTGCAGAACAGAAGCAAGAATTTCACCACATGAAGTCTTCAATTGGGCATCACTGTATACAGTCATTGTAAAGGTATCATTGTAATAAGTCATTATAAATGAATTATTGTAGAAAATGTACAAGTGTCTATCTGCCAAGAGTTTAAGAGGCAATGTCGGGAGGTCTAGGATCATCATTAGGTGGTTGTTTCATAGTTGGGGTTATGGTATAGTGTGTCTTCTTATTCTACATCATTCTATATCATTGTAAAGTGGACCATTTTCCCTGGTACGAGAATCCATTCTTCTTTTATTCTCCTATAGGGTGGTACGGTGGTGCTAGGCTGGTTCATGAAGTCAACAACAAGTTCAAGCCTATGAAAACTTCAGGGTGGTAGGGTGGTTCTAGGGTGAGTTGTAGCTCATTGGGTGTTGGGGCATCGGTTCAGTTGACTACTGAAGAAACTCAGGCATTGGAGTATCCATCCAGTGGGAGCTGGAGAAGAATTATTTTCTAGATTTTAGGAAGTTGGAGATTTATTTTGAATTGGAGTTGAATATTAGAGAAATTAGAAAATAATTCAGGTGGTTTTGGTCCTAGAGATGGTTTCCACCTTAAAAGTTGTCTGCAGTTGTGTTCCTTTTGTTTACTGCTATCATTGTATAAACACTGATAATAATTGAAGATTAACTAATGCTCTGAAAGATTAATAATAATACTAATTGGAAGGAATATTGATTCACCCCCCCCTCATTATTTCCAACATGAACAAGGTGATTGAGAACATTTACTTGGATGGAGAATGCCAATTATTTTGGTAATTGCAGCACATAGCCCGTATGATTAAAGACTATGGGATTAGAATCAGTGGGATAAATTCGACCAATTGCCGACAACAAAGCCTGTTTCTGAGAGGGAAAATTTTGTAGCATCTCAAGAATTGACATAGCTAAAGGGGATTGAGCCAAATATTCAACTATATTATAATTTTGAGCAGCTCTGGCTCGAGGATTAAATGTCTATTTATGAACAATTCCCTTCGGTGGCTTATTGTCAATTCAAGAATAGCAGGTGGCAGTACCGATTCCGTAGAAGGATTCATGGTCGAGGTAGGAGGTTGATCATTGGCCTATATACTATAATATTTATTATTTTTTGACACCAAAACATCTATCGATGGCTTTGTGATAGATAGCATAAGCACTTGGGAACTAGAAGATGGATCTGTAACAACCAAATTTGTGTCTAGATTCGGAAACGGATCTGTCAACACAGCTGACACATGTAAAGTCTTAACCATTTTTGTGAATTCAGCGTGGTGAGGACAATCCTGAATTTTTTTTTCCTCATTACAGATTATGCATGGATAGCGAGGTTTCTGATTTCCAGACGATTGATCACATGATCTTTCCTGCGGGGTAGAAGTTTGATTTTTCTTTGATTTCCCTTTTTCTTACTTCTGAGTTTCTTGTCATTATACTGTCTAGGGCATGAGAGTCCTTTGATGGAGGAGGAATAGTAAAATTAGATCGCGATGCATTAGAAATTTTCTCGTAGAGCGTGCCAGACTAAGTATAAATCAAGTCTAAATATTGGGCACACACAATAACCTGCTCTTCAATGATGACGCCACCCCTAGCCACATCCTCAGTTATAGATGATAATAGGGACTTAATGAACCACTCAGCAAGGAGCTGATCAGGTACAAATGTCCTAACCATTCTACGATGACGACACCACTCATGAATATGATCAGAAATGTGAGTAGCATTAGTATGTTTAAAATTAGTCAAGAGTTCCATTCAAGTTTCATATCCTATGGGTAACTGGAAGTGAGTCAAAAATATAGTAGCTAGGGCAGTGAAATTATCAAAAGAAGCTCTAGGTAACTCAATGTACCATTTTGCGGCCGGACTAGTTAGCATAAAAAGGAAAAGGCATAGTCGAATAGAGTCATCATTCAGGGAGTTTGATGAACACCACAAATGATAAGTCATAACATGAGTCAACGAGTATTCCATAGGGTTTCCATTGAAATTATGAATATCTAAGGGTAATTTATGAGGTATCACCAGCCACCAAGGAGCATAGTTGATTGGATCATTGGTGAGCCGATTTAAATCTGGTAACTCTAAATTTTCAACAAAGGGCAACTGTCGATTGAAGTCAGGTTGAGCATAGATAGGGTATGATGGAATTGCTTGGGAAACAGGCCTTTGAGCACTAGCATAAGGAATATGTTGCCGGTAACCCAGATAGGGGTTGTTTTGATAAGCAAATGCTTAAGGATTTTATTGACCAAAACCTGGGTACAATACTTTTTGAAATGAAGGTTGTGGAATTTGCGCCTGTGGCTACCAAGGGGTCTGTCCACCAATGTTATAACCCAAATTAGAATAACCTAGATTCAGTTGAGGATAGGTATAACCTAGTTGTGGCTGCGACATCCCATAATATGATAATCCAAATTTTGAATAAATGATTCTGGGTACAGGTGGTTGTTGTAAACTAGCCAAAGGAGTTGGAGCTTCAGAGCCCAATACTTGAGGGTATTGAGTTGCAGGACCCGGCTGAAATAGTTGTTTTAAAACAGTTTGAGTCTATAACAGGGGTAAATATTTATTAATAATTGGAATTTATGTGGGTGCAATAGGTTGAACTCTTTTATACAAGTGTACAATCGTTTGTGGTTGGATATGCAGAGTGGGCTGCCATTGACAAACATTCATTTTGACATTAGGTTGACCAAAAAATGACGTAGTACTGTCAAATTGGGTGACCATAGGTTTCCCCCTAGCATGAGGAGTATAATAAGATGGAAAATACTGTTCTCCAAATGTAGGGAGTCCAGTTGAGATGATACTGGATGGAATATACCCAGATGGACCAGCTTGATATTGGCCTAATGATGGATATAAATTATCAAGCCGTTTAATACTCACTATAGGTTTACCACTTATAATACCAGACGATGAAATTGGTGAAGTCCATGGGTTTGAAGATGCACTAGAGAAAATTCCAGATAAATATTTATAACCTAATGGGACCATAGGGCCACCATGTAAATATGACTCTAGTGAAGTTGTGAACATTGATGCAGTAGCGAGAGAAGGTGTTGTCACAATTGGAATAGATAGTCCAACCGAAGGTGTTGGTTCAGGCATGGTTACTTGACCAAATGTATAACCTTTTAAATCGACGGGAATATGAATAGGCACAGGATCAAAAAAAGCAGAGGGAAGTGATTGAGGAAAAGACTCATATAGGTAAAGATCCTCCCCAAAATGAGTTGGAGTTAAAGGTGTTTTGTCTTGTCGTATTTCTTCAATCGAAGTTAAACGAGGTGGAAGGATTTTGCCGTCTAGCCCAAAGTATATCTTAGGAGGTTGACTGTGCTATATGGGAGACTCAATGGCTACAATATATTGCGGGGTTACCAATACAGGAACAAATTCCGGTCATTCAACTTTGGGATGCAGATGTTATTGAAAAAAGGAGACAAAATCTTGATCAAATTCCAGTTGAACAATGTCGGGTTCGGGAGGTATGGTATCACTGATTTGATGGATCGTGACCACAGGTAGCTATGAGGACTCTGTCTCAACAACATTTTACAAACAAGGATTTGTAGAAATAACTTGTGTTGACTCCAGTATATTGGAAGATGATGCTTCACCAGAGGTACTGATGGTACTGGTTTCGGTAGAGCGATGTCGCCTTCGCCTACAAGAAGAGGTTTCCGGTGGTAAAGGTGGCTTCAATGCAAGTCTACACGAACGACGGGGAAATGGATTTTCTTCTTTCATGACAACTGATTTATTTTATGACCAAAAACAAATAAACAAAATAAAAGGTTAATGCTAGGCAAAAGGTTTACCAAGAAAATGTGAACTCCAGAATACCTCCTGGTGAACCAAGAAGTACGGGCAGGCAATATCCCCAAATGTTGTGTTCGGTGTACCAAAATTTACAAGGTGGCTGACTCGGTTCACTATGGATGGATAGCAACCTAAATTTTTCCTCCCAAATATACTTGAAGGTACATGGAGGCCCAAGTCCGTATTAGCATTGTCTAATGAGAAACCGCACATTGAGAACACCCTTTTATACTTTTCATACTATAACACCGCCCGATATACCCGAAGGTACGTGGATGAACTACGATATACTTACGTATGTGGAGTGAGGTATCACAATTGAAATGTGTCGTAGAAAATTAATGACAGTTGTTATGTTTTATGATGTCAGAACACATCTCTAGCCAAGACCTTCTAAATTTTATCGTTATGGTTCCAATGCTTTTTTAGGTAAATTGATGTAAATTTTAAGTTGATCTTATTTATCAATTCTTCTTTCAAGATTAACCGCAATGATGTGATGGAAATTCCTAAAATGAAAACTAAAATGATAAGAAAACTTTTCAATTTTAGCTTTTTTAATGAAAATATTATCTACTAAAGGGAAAGAGCAATTAGTTTTGAGAGCAAACAACAAAGAGCACAAACTAATATGCAACTTTCCTAATTTTTTCCTATGCAAAACACATAATTCACTACATGAAAATGCAGGTTTTTCTTTTCAGTCCCCTTAATGTGAATGAAAAAAGGAAACTATATGCATCAAATCAACAAAAACAAATGCTTTATTCTTTGAGAAAAGATGAATTTAACAACAATTTCTCTTTTAGGAAAAAAGAAGAATGGAACTAAAATTTTTCCTACAGGAAATGAATAATTTAATGACAATTTCCTTTACAAAAACAAATGGATCTAATGCAAAAAAAAATTACTTTGAATTTGATTTGTCAATGATAAAGAAAAACACTTAAAAAGACATTGAACAAACTTACTTTTCAAAGGAGGAAGGATTAGTCAAATTCACTAGTCTCTATGAGGTATCAGACAATTGAAAACACAACAAACAAAAGGCTGAATTTGATGGAAATGAAAAATTCAAAGGGAATTTGGTTGGATTAGGGGGAAACACAGTCTCTAAGGGGAGACAGTGCATTGCAAATCATCCCTGAGTGGGAGACAGTGCTATTCCTTCTCAAGCACCAGGACCTGTGCTCAATTTATAGAGAAGTTGAGGGTATTTTCTCAATCAATGACTTTCTAATAATATGAAAGACATGTTCCCAAGCTCATAGGTGTTAGATGGACACATGGATTCAAATTTTGACACATATGGACTCTTCTAGAAGGCACTAGCCATGTGGAGGTTCCAGAACAATGAGAATTTCACTCCCATTTGACCAATGCACTCTTGAATGTTGGAAAGTGCTTTGAAGAGAACCCTTGAATGGAGGTATCTGCATATGAAAAGCAGTTATTCCCTTGAGAGGTTGTGTTGGTGAGCTCATAAGTGATATAACATGTACTTAAACTATTGGATGCCTTGCAATGGAAGTCATGGATGATTTTTTCTTGTTCTTGACTTAGGGCATGTAGCAACTGAAATGATAGGGGATGATAGACCCTATATCATTGGTTCTGGAGATGATGTCTAGTTTAACCAGGTCATTGGGAATTATGCCCAAATTGACCTATAACAAGTAGGATAGTTATCCTTAGGACAAGCATGATTGATATCACAATAATCCACACAAACACGAATGGTACCCTACTTTTTATTCATAGGGACAATGTTAGGGACCCAATCTGTCAACGAAATCGGATAAATAAAGCCAGCTTTGAGAATTTTTTCAACTTCAGCCTTTATAGCAGTTTCCTTTCTAGGGTGCACGGGAAGAAGGCGCTAGCGAATAGGTCTCACATCAGGGTAATTAGGTATCTCATGCACTACTATACTTAGATCAATCCCAATAATTTCTTCGTAGGACCAAGCGAAGATGTTTCGAAATTCACAGAAAAGGCTAGGAGGCCTGAATATCATCAGAAGAACATGTCACCCCAATGTGGATGTTCTCGACAACCCTCGGTTTAACGAAGATGTCAATAGGCATAATTAGAGTAATATTTCCCATGTTTCCTTCTGAAAAGACTTCATGTATCAAAATAGCAACTTGAAGCGATTGGGAAGGGGCTTGGGAAGAAAAATTCTCAAGACAGGTAGACATTGTCCGAAGACTAGGAAAAAAGGAGGAACGATGATGAGTATCATCCTAGGGAGGGTCCTCAAGAGACATAGTTTCCACAGTAGCTTCATCAATTGGTAACGTCTCATCCAAAGGATCAAGAGAATCTGAAGGACTGAGCCAAGGGGATTAAGAATACAAGTCTAGAGGCATACTCGAAGAAGTATGATTAGAATGGGATGTCGATGCCGAGATGATCTCAAAATAATAAATTTCTACTGGGCTGAGAGGCATCACATCACCAAATGAATTAACTTGATCAAGCAAAGGGATGATCCAAGGATCAAAGGAAGTGGAGATCATATTTACTTGAGAAGTGTTGGGTGGAGGAAGAGAAAAAATACCAATGAGGGTGGGATCTTTGGAAATTCCTACCCCCATACTTTAATAATGTGTGGGAATTTGATTGACATGTGGTACATTTCTCTCCAAAGAGGTGGAAGTGAAAATGGAAAATTGGTCCACAACGATAATCTTCCCTTTGTGTGGAAAACCTATAATACAGAAGAGAGTGGACAATACGCATAGCATGGCATGATTCCAACTGTGACCAAGGAAGATATTATAGTTGAGCTTGGTGTCAACGACCTAAACCTCAACGTTAACCATTTTTCCTTCCAATGTGGTAGGTAAGCTGGTGAGGACACCAAGAGGATGAGATTCCCTTCCATCGAAAGCTTTAAAGGCGTTTGGATACTGGTTAAGGTCTAGAAAGCCGATGGCTTTCCAACATGAAATGGACATCATGCAAGTAGATGCACCTTTGTCTGCGACTGACCGATGTATATTCTTACCATTAATCCCAACTTGAATGATAAAATAAAGTTGGTGAGGGAGGCGTGGGATGAAATTTTCCAGATCAAAAGTGATAAGGCTCTAGTTGGCAGGATCAACTCCTCCGATGATGGATAGGAAAGCTTTTTGTTGTGATGGACAACTCTGAAGCACCTCCAGTGCATACATAGCACACGGCGCTTGATCCAAATTCTCAAAAATAATGTAATGTTGATAGGCCTAGGCATTCGGATTATAGGAGGACTTATGGAGCACACCCTTGGAAGGTGGTCATACAACAGGCTCAGAACTAGGATTTTCAATGTGAAGAGGGCTAGAAGCCGACGAGGGAGGAGGACTGTCAGCAATCTCTTTCCCAACTGCCTGATGCGGTTCACTATAATCCTTTGATCTGGTAGATATAGATATGGGTGCAACACCATTCATCATGAAAACTTGAGAGCCAAAAGGAGTGGAGGACAGAGGTTTCTCCACCATCTAAGTCTGTTGAGATGGGAAAGGTTCTTTTAAGATAGTCAGGGTCCCCTAAGTACCTTTAATAAATAGGCTCACTTCAAACCACTGAGGACAGTCTTTAATGAAGCGATCATTGTCATAGACTTAGGTTTTCACTTTGAACCGTCATCAGCATCAGTTTTACGAGAATCTTGTTTCAAGGTATCGGCTTTGGCCTTACCTTTACCCTTCTTATTACCTTTAGAAGTTTTATCCACCGAGGTAGACTGGATGACATTCACTTCCGTGGTTTATCCAATATTAGAAGGTGGTTGGGAAGCATTATTGATAGAAGAGGTAGATTTATGCCTTCGCAATATTGGAGGAATATGTTAGTCATCAGTATTTTTTACCTGTTGTTGATGACTCGATTCCTTAGCTGAGTTTTATAGAAGCTAATCTCAACCTGTCAATTTTTCATCTAGAAAACACCCCAAAAAAAAAATTATCCTCTAACCGCTCCCTGTCATCCTATGATAAGAGTAATCTTCAGTTTTCAAGTCATTTCTTGTTTTAACAAAGTATCCCTATCTATAGTTGTTGTAGCTATGATTATCTGCTATCATTTTCCCTTGTTTCTCATGCCATTCACTGTCCAAAATTTGACAAAGTTTCTTCTCTCCTATCCCTCATCATCTGGTCAAAAATAATCTAATCATGCCTGATAAAACAATCAGAATCTGTGAAAATTGTCCCTAAGTTAGATAGTGGTTGTTGGGGTTCCCATGTTTTGGCCAGGTTGGCAAGACCAAAAGATGAGACAACATCAGAACCACTTTCAGACCTCAGGCTGTAGCCCTCCTGGGTCCAAAGAGGGATCTCTCTATATGAGCAAAGGTTTTATGTCTTTGAAGCTCGAAGTTAATATATTAGGCTAGTTATAGGCACAGGGTTTGTTTGTTTGATTTTTGGTTGGTTGTTGGGAATCAGGAAGAAGGATTCAATATAAGACAAGGTTGAGCAAGGAGGATTTTAGGCAAAGGAAAGATAATTTAGAGAACATCAAGACCATTGGGCAATGGAGTCAGGAAAGGGTTTACTTACTATTCAATATGCATGCTTTCAGTTGGGCTAGTCATCTAAAGCATTGGATCTTAAAGATGATAGTGTGGCATGGAAAGAAAAAAGAGAAGGTGAAAGAAAGGAAACCTCCAAGGTGAACTTTCAGGAATCAGATCTAGGGATAGGACATGCCATTGAACACCCGTGATCGAAACCTAAAAGGTAAACTCTTCAGACAAGGAACGTTAAATATTTGGAACATAAAGTTGAAAACCTGAGATCAGAGAGAGACTTTGAACTCTCAATGCTTCGGCCCCCAGCTTAAGGGAACTTAGAAAGTTTTAATTGGCTAAAAATGATCCTAGTGAGATAGAGACAAAATTCTAGACCTCCCAGTGTTCCCAATTCATTCAATTAAATCCTAACAAGAACATATAAAGACATATTTCATTAATTCATACATCAGCTAGAAATATATCATACCACTACACTGGTTAAATTGGATTGAAATCGGTCCACAGATAACACATATAGCAGAAAAAATTGAATGCAAGGAGAGCAGAAACATAGGGTACCTAACAAGGGTAAATACTATGCCAAATTTCTGATGTAAGCCAGTAGAAATGAAATGAAATGAATTACAAATTAACAAACACAGAGATAGAAAAACATCACCACTGATTTAAATCAGGATCCAAAGAAATGTGCTTGTCATATTAAGAGAAACACCAATCATGTACAATATTTCCAACAGCTTGATATTCAGTCTGGAAGACCTTCCTCAGCCTATCTTACATTTTTTTTACACAGAGACTATGTCTCAAAAGAAATAGCTTGCAATTCTCTGATAACCGATCAGCAACCTTTACAATGTTTCTTCAAGAATTTTTATAGCTGAAAGAAGAGCAGAGGAGGTAGGTAAAAACTAAATGCAGCATTAAAACTCAGATGAGGAGGAGAGCCAAAGCCCCATTCTGTTTTAAATCTTGGGCATTTATCTCTGGTACTCTTTGGATGAAAGCGTGGTCTTCGTCAGGCTTCCATTTACTCCAGGTATGTCTCTGATGTACTTGCTGTAGCACCTCTGCAAAACACTGGTGAACTGAACTAGCCTGATTGATGATTTTAGGTCTGCCATACTGTATAACTAATGCACTGAAGATGTAGGACTGTTGTTAGGGGGGAAACTTCATTTGGACACAATGTAGACTGAAACAATAATGAGTACCGTGTCCTTTCTCAGGAGGAGACATTCTGCTGATATAAACACCCTGATGATATGGTTTTCTGTGCGTTGAACCATTCTGTGTGATCCATGATGTCTTCAATCTGGTACTATGCCTTTCAATACGTGGATTAAGGCTCAAAATATTTAATTAGAGGCATTAAACACTCTGTTTTCCCACTGATACTCTTTTGCTACTCCATTCCTGTCTCTGTCAGTGAAATCTGCGCTCTAATGGCTCTGGGGAGGTTTTACAGAGTTTAAACCCTGCTCTTTTAATGCGAGTCCTATCATGACGCCTTCTCGGGCCATTTCTTCATGATTTTGATCCCTGCACATGGTTTTCCCTGCGTTCTTTGCCACTATAACAATGACTATGAATCATGGCGGTTTTTTGCCGCCCGTAACCCTGCAAAACACGAAACGTGTTAAGAAAACCATGCACGAGAATGGTGAATGCAGCGGGGTCAATAAGAATGGACATGCAGACTAGCGAAATGGTGGAACAGTGCAGGGTGATGGCGGAAAATGCAGCGTAACAGTGGAAGATGGCCTTGGTGAAAGTTGGCGAACTGCTGCGAAAATTTAAATGCAAACCTTTGAAATTTAACCTTTGGGTGAAATATAAAGGGGCTAATAAAAATGCGGTGAAAATATATTAACACACGTGGAATGGTGACATGGTGGGACCCATTCAATGGTGGGGCATGCAGTTAATCTGGATCGTCTGATCTCAGGAGGAGATCGACGGTCGAGAACGCGTCAGAGGGCGAAGGATGGTGGGCCCGAGATCTATTTTCCTTGGATTATCCCCCGTGCAACTTCGTGGCGTGATCACCATTAGATGGGCAGCTCTAGATCAGACGGTGTACGTGCATATTGCGCCAGGTCAAGCGCCGAATTTTAACGCGCGATGGGGGGCGTTTTTCAAACAGTTCTCAGTGCCACGTGTCGGGCGGTGAGTGGAATCGCTCCGAAACGAAAAATACCACCCACCTCCCAAAGGCGGTGTGATAGAAACCGACAAGTTTTGAACAGGGTGTGATTGCAGGGACCACTGGGCGAGTGAAATATGGATCGTCGATCTACAGATTAAATGGACGGTTGTGATGCAATCAGAGGGGCGAACAGAGTGGGCCACGGGCACGGCACTGATCTGTGAAGACCGTCCGATCTATACAAATCGACGGCTAATAATGCTCCCGATATCCATCTGCGGTAAGCGCTCTCTGGGCTAGCGCTTGGTTATAGCACCCAGGTCACGTGGAGAAAAAGGTTGAGGGGGCTATGGCCGAAAGGCACTAAGCCCACATATATGGAGAATGTGGGTTTTTGGCCCATTTTAATACAATTTGAGGGTAGGAAAGGGTAACGATAGAGGGAATAAGAGTTTTTAATCCAAACAAGGGGGGTTTGTATGGTTTAAAGGGGATTTTGGGAAGGTTTAGAAGGACTAGGGGAGAGATTTTGGGGTGAAAGGGAGGCTTTCAAAAAGGGGATAAAGGGATGAAATGGAGAATTATACAGGAGTACAAGGGGAAAATGAGGGCCTTTAGGAGCACAATTTGTCATAATCAGTGAGGCTTATTGACTTAAGAACGGTAGAGGGAAATAATCAAAGGGCAGAGAGCATGAAGAGGCTTCAAGGATGATGTGTTTTCAGGATAAATGCATTCCTTGAAGGCTCCTAAAACAAAATAGCCCATGTTTGTTTGTCAAAAAAATTATAGGGGGCTAATAGTGGTGTTTAGGGAAATTTATCTTGACAAAGTCATCCTAAGCCAAATACCCTGTGTATGTTACCAATCAACCATGAATTGTCTTCCTATTCTACAAAACAAGTCTTAATCAATCCATAGGTCGCACACCACTAAGAGGTCATTTTGTCTCATTTCGAAAGAAGTTCAGCAAAGATCCAAATCAAGAAAGATGAGGATGTTCATTGTCTGAAAGAAATACACTTAGATCGGGAAAAATCTCCATGAAACACCAAAGGAGCTCTCCAAGGTTCAAAAGCATTGGTGTTTCAGCATTGGTGTTTCAGCTTGGGGTGTTTTAGCTTAGAGTGTTTCTTCCATTAAGAAAAAGGACAAATTTCAACAGATCCTTCCTGCTGAATTAGTTTGCCATCAGTAAAAAAAATGGATTGTAGTGAGTGAAGGGCAACTAATAAGTATGGTTTGAAATCCAAATACTACCTAAAGAACAAACATCATCCTCTAAGTCACATAAGTACCAAAAACTGATGTAATGTTGATCAGCAGTGTTCCAAATATCTCCTCCAAAAGCAGTGCTGCATAGTCTTTCCAAAAGGTATCATCATGAAAAGCATAAGAAGACAACTGCTTCTTATGTTACTTTGAACCTGAGATGTGAAGATCAGTCAAAAGCAATTTCAAGGTACCCCTGAAAACACAGTCAAGGAAAAGTTGGCTCAATGATGTCTAAACAGCAAATACTCTCCATATACAATTCACATTGTTCCTGATATGGGGTTCACAGGGATATTTTACAAAAAGGATATAGATCTCAGACAATGCCTCATAAAGAAAAAAATACATTAGGTTCAAGTGATTCTACCAATGAAAAATGCCAAAATTCACTTTGTTTCCTCTTGGTATTTTTCAAATAGAGACATATACTACAAATAAATGACACAGTGTTGAAATAGGTAAGATTTCATGTGTGTGATGATAACCTCCTTCAATGAAAAGTAGATGGTTAGAAAGACATGTTGTGGCCTACTTCATAGACAAGCATAGGGCCAACATGTTCTTAAGTGACTTCAGAAACTATTGTGAGCCACCTCCTTCAAAAATGAAAAGCAGATGCATCAGCAGGGTTTCAAATTGTGTTTGAGTAAGTTTTCTATTGGAAATACAAGGTTGAGAAATAATGGTGTCACGAATGAAAATGATAATTTAAAGGCATTTTTCATATTATAGGTAGAAGGTTAACATACTGGTGTTAAAAACCTCTGATCTTGTGATTATGAAAACCTCCCTCCAAGGATAAATCATAGGTTATATTTTTTATTAAAACAAGCCTCTTCTGAATGGTGAAATTGATAGACCAAAGCTCGGGTTCTAGTCTTGTTTGAAAACTGGTATAAGGAAGCATTCACACTGGTGTATGTGAAAGGGGAATCTTTATTTTTGCAAATCCTTTATGTTTTATAAAAATACTTCATCCAAGTGATGAATTAAGGGAGAGCGCCAAAGGATACTTCCAGCACAGTCAAAGGATGGAGGGCACATTGTAAAAATGGGTGAATCTTTCACTGTTTGTAGGCCTTCTTTCACAAAAGAACAAAAGATCAGCTCTCCAAATGTTTTCACCATGACACAACTCATTGAAATGGTTAAAAGGTGTGATGAAGCCATATTTCACTCATAGTCAAAAGGCTCCTCCATTAAATGATAAGAGACAGAGTTTTGGGAG
The DNA here is from genome assembly GCA_034641835.2 of Pinus albicaulis. Classification (NCBI taxonomy): domain Eukaryota; kingdom Viridiplantae; phylum Streptophyta; class Pinopsida; order Pinales; family Pinaceae; genus Pinus; species Pinus albicaulis. Next base: position 644,607,234 of record CM076580.1, read on the forward strand.
ACCCAGGCAGTTTGTCAAACATAGGCCTCCTTCACAAATAAGTAGAGGGCCCACCATTGTTTGAAGATTTTCAAAATGACAAGCAGAAGATCAATCATGTGATAAAACCTTCTTTCACTTCACAAACAAATAGATTTGCATAGTGGTTTCGGAAGGCTGCATGTTAGCATCTTTATGAGCCTCTTCAAAAAAATACAAGGTCACAATTTTGAAATAAATAAGGTTGTATGGTTTGCAGGACCCCCATCAATAGATAAATAGAAGGCCTCATGATAGGTCTGAATGGTCATTAAAAAGGGCTGCAATAGTAGTTTTTGTGATGATTTCCCTCATTGACTAATCAAGGAAAAAACAGAGCTACTCCTTAAAATGACCTATTCAAAGAACAAAGGGTCAAAGACACTTTGATCTAACTTCCTTCAAGAGTAGATGGTTAGAAAAATACAGTGATAAAAACCTCTTTCGAAGAGGGCAGTTGGTTTGGAAAACTTTGACAATGGATTTTGTCACAAAAAGACAAATGGTACATTGTAAAAATGGGTGAATCTTTCACTGTTTATAGGCCTTCTTTACAAAGAAACAAAGGAACAGCTCCTCTAAATATTTACACAGTAAATCAGCTCATTCAAAGGGTCAAAAGGTATGATAAAAAAATGTTTCATTTTCAGTTAAAAAATGTCCCCATCGAATGATAAGAAGGGAGTTTTAAAAGACACATAAAATTTACATTTAGAAATGTTTTTAATCAGAAGATAAAACCTACCTTCACTTCATAAATAGATAGGTTTACATTATTCTTTTGAAGCTGCATTAATCTTTGTTAGGATCACCTCCTTTGTGAAAACATAAAGTCACAAAGCCACTCTAAAAGGCTGCAAAGGCAAAAGGAGGTTTTTCATTTCAAACAGGGAGGAAAAGGTGTTTAAAAACCCTCATCAAGTTTAAAAACTTGAAAGCCAACGATCATTTTCCAATATGCACAGCTAAGTTACGAAGGAGAATAGATATTGGGAGTTTTTAAATCATTTTCAAGCTTGAATCTATGCGCGGCATGCCTGAAACTTAGCACGGAGCGCCTATAGGAGGTCATCAAAAGGTTTTCTTAACAAGCATGGTACGTCTGTAGAGTGGCGTGGCACGCCTGTGCCCGGTGCCCAACGACCTTCAAACGTGGCATGTTCACTCGGTTACTTCTGAACGGCCCAGTTCCCTTGCTAAACAAGGTGCTCGAGGCTTTAATCACCTCCACCCGAGCATTCAAGCCCTGTTCAGTTTTCCTCCACCGGCCTTGTGTTTTTAAAACCATTACCTTGCATGATCACCATTGAAATTTCCATTTTTCGCCTCTACATAATCTTTTCCTGAACGGCTCGAGCCACCTCTGAATGGCCCGGCACCCAGCCACTCTGAACGGCCCAGTGTTACTATCTGAATGCCATCACCCATGACCTTTTTCCATTTATACAAGCACTCAGACTGTTAATTCACTTCCTTCCAACTACATTATGCCCTCACCACACTCAGCTTCCACTTTCCACCCTTAAACTTGTTGAAAAATAACTCTGCACATCTATTTTGAACACTGCCCAGGCCACCCCTGAACGGCCCACCATCGAGGCGCTCGGGCCACCAGCAACATAGTTTTTCAAATGTATGCCAAAGTCAAATTTTCAACAGGAAGACACCTCCACATGTATCAAGAGGCTTTTATAAAGGAATTTATTGTCTCTTAGTTAGGTTTTATATTTTGAGGAAAGGTTTAAGATAGCACAGTCTTCAAAGTAGAGAGAGTCTAGGTGCCCAAAAGAAAGGAGACTGTTGTCAAAGTTATAAATCCTTTTTTATTACTCACAAACACAATTCATAAGAGGTGCATTAATTTTCATTTTAACAAGAAACCTATCCACCTACTACAGAAAAATGTGATAAAAGAAGAAGTTTTTTTTTCAAGGATCTTGTTGTTTTGAGTAGTAAAGAGAAAACATTGTTGTTTTCAAAAATAAACTCTCTTGTACATCAAAATCAGAGAAACAATTATTTCAAAAAAAACAGTGAAAAGGAGGAGGGTTAATGTGTCACTTTGAAAGAGGTTTTCTTTCTATGAATGGCTAATAATACACACAGTCTCTAAAAGAACAGCAGAGTTTGATTATAAGGCCTTTTAATCAGCTTAAAGGAGTCCTTTAAAATAATGATTTCAAAAAGCACCTTTTGCTTCAAATAACCACAAAAGAAAATTAATTTCAAAGAAGCAGTGTCTACCAAGGAAGATAGTGATTGGGAGAAAGATTTTTATCAGTTTGAAAGATTTTTGTGTAGTAAAGGGAAACATTGTTGTTTTCAAGAGTAGACAATCTTGTTCATTAAATTCACAAAGAAACAATGATTACAAAGGAAGCAGTGATTGAGGGGAAGGAATTTTTGTGTAAAAAACAAAGGGGATTTGTCTTCAAAAACCACAAGAAGATCTTGTTAAGAGGCCTCTTTGCTCAAAAAACAGTGATGGAGAAGTAAATTTGTTTTCATCTAACCAATACTTGTTTGCCATCCTAGATAAAAAGCAGTGATTATCAAAGGAAATCAGTTCTTTGAGAAGACACCTTTTTCAGTGCTCATTTGAAAGTTGGGTTTTGATAAGTCAGTGCAGGTATCAAAACCAAAAATGCCTCCAAGGAAGGGAAAAGTGACAAAAATCAAACTATTAATGATGAGAGACAAAGTAAAAGAGTCTAAACATGGCAGTAAGGAGGAGGAACAACATGACAGCCCTCAAGCAAGCAATAATGATGGCAAACAAACACCAAAGAGCAAGGCAGCCTGAAGGAAGACATTGGAAACATAGAGCATGAAGAGGATTCTCCAAAGCATGTGCTAGCTGCCTCTTCTAGGCAAGGGGCCATGATTTCTTCGCCAAAACTAAAATGCCAAGCAACAAGGAAGAAAACCAAGAAAAACTCAAAACTGCCCAAAGAGGGAGCCCGGTGAGAAAAGATGGACAAGACACATCTAGACTTTGAATTTTACCCCAAGCCTCTAGGCATGTTTCTAAAAACCCTTAAGGGGTTTGCTCACCAAAATTGAGCAAATTTTGACATGATCTTGTTTTTTGACATTTTTGGGCCTATTTGCATAAATTCATGGGCGCCGCCATTTTTTTTTGGAGAATCCTCAGCTGTTGAGAGTGATATCATTGGATAAATTAAATTTAAGGGCATCTAATCAGAAAATTTCAGATCAAAAGAATATTTTTTGGTCCCCCAAAGAGGCGAAAAACAGAGATTTTTTAACTTTCTGCCTCACATATCAGCAAAGGATACGTTTTTGGTTTTTTCCACTCAGTTCAGATTTTTACGTACTTCTGTTGATGATGCTGGGAAAAATAAAGTATTTTCAGAAACTAGACATCCAGGGCTTTCCAACGAGCCATCACGGGCCTCGTTTCGACATCGAGAGGTCCCTCAAAATTTGTCTACAAGAGAGGGAATTTTATGTTGCTACGTTCCTGTAGCATTTTGGCAAAAAAGGCAGTTTTCTGAAGTGGCTTTTCCAAATGTGTGTTTAGCCTTTTTTGGCCATTGTCAGTTACGAAAAGTCAATTTAATTTCCTTTTTTAGCATTTTAAGATATTTTTAAAGATACTTTGTGCCTTGGGCTTTGCAAAGTCTCAAGGACAAAATCAGATATTTGTAATAGGTCAATGGCCTTCTAGATGCTCTTGGATAGGTTATTTCTCTTTAGCCTATATATTCCAAGAGATTTCATTGTATGAAGAGGCTGAACTTGATGTTATAGAGCAATAACTAATTATACAAGCTTGAAAGAAATACTTTGTCTCATGCAGTGGATAATTTCTTGTGTGTTTTGGATGGTGAAAGAGGACTATTGTAGGATTCCTTGACTTGGTAAAATGGTATAGTGTTCCTTCTCTGTTATGTTTCCTTAGTTATCATACATGTTTTCATGTTTCTTTCTTGCTGTAGGACAATAAAGAATAGATTTGAGACATGCCCATGAAGGCACCTCAAGTTTCCTGATTCATTACAGCTTCTATGTTTGTCTTCTTTCTTAGTTATGTCAAATCAATTCTTAAATGCTCTTTGATACCCTAAGAACTTGTTCTCAATTTCATTAATGATTATTATGTACGCTATAGAGTATGTTTCACGGCAAGCCCTCTTTACTCCTAGCTAACCAAAACCCATTAATGAAACCTTTCTCTGAATGTTTGATTGTCCTAGTTGAACCAAAGAGGTCTTGTGTCGATCTTGCCCTTTGCCTATACTCTGCAATCCTAGTTCAGAGTTCCCAATAGCTCAAAATATGATGTCTAGGAGTTCCCTCCTTGTAGATTGAGTTTTTTTTTTTTCTTATTTGTTTTTCCCCAAAGTCTGATGGCGATTTTCCTAAAGTTAGAGGGTCCTATACCTCTATGTATCACTTGAATGTTTATTTTATGCATCTATCAGTTTGAAGTTTCATTTATCATGATTAATGGTTATGAATTACCACATGGATGTCTGCTGTAAAACTATCTATGTTTAAAACTCTTTTTCCTTCACAAAACCTAGTGTCCATCCAATTTCACTCCACCTAAAGAATCCATTTTTACCTCGATCAAATCGGCCCTTCAATATACCTTGTCCACCATTTGAGGCTTTCTTGACCTTTTCGACCCCATAGCCCAGTTTATCTAACAATATTTTTATCTATTTAGTCTTTGATCAGTTCCTCCCTAAAAAACCTAAAAACAAACTAAAAACCTACTTAAAAACTAGCCTAAAATCAAAAACATAAGAAGCAAACAAATATACATCCCTTGCACAAATAGAGAGAGCCCTCTTTGAGTCCAGGAAGGCTAGGTCCTTGGGCTCCAAAGTTGGTTTGATATTACCCTGTCACTTGGCTTGCCAATCTGACAATTCACGGGACACTAACATAATGGCGATCACGATGGGACTCTGAGTAATAAACAAACTTAGATTCCCTAAACCTTCAGAGACCTTTGAGAATACTATCTTGTGGAATTATCCCACTGCTCACTAACATAATGGCGATCACGGTGGGACTTACTGAGTACATAACAGTCTAGCAAACTCTTATAGACTCATTAGTCTTTCAAATTTAAAACAGACAAACAGCCCATAGAATCATTTAGAGTAAACTCTTTTTGCTTCACCACCCTAGAAAAGTGATGAATCAGCGATAGGATACTCTTACAAACCTTAGGGCTACATAAAGAAACTTAGAAAACCCCAAAATCATCCCTAGATTGGATTTTTATCAATATTGGTGGTGGACCATACACATATCTATAAAAAAAAACTAAAAAACATCTGCCTGGCGACTCCACTAGCCTCCAGTAGGCCTATTACTCCACTAGTCCTTATAAACTCTCATGGAATGCATTGAACAATCCCAATCATGCTAATGGTGGACAACAAAGTTCAAATCCTCCACCTGGCGACTCCACAACACTCATTAGAGCAAAAGACTCCATTGGTGGGGAACTTTAGACTGCTTGAAAAGACATAGTGATCCTTTCTGATTAAGAAATATGGATCCAAGGATATATTCTCCGATGAGTAGAAAACATATCCCTGGATTCCCACACAAAATGACTAAGGACACAAATTGGATAGAAAACCTACCTATCTTTCGAGATGAAAAGGTTGATGACCCATTGTTACACCTCATAAATCTTCATATACATATATACGTACCAGTTATTCAAGAAACCCTTGATCAAGTTAACTCTCACATAAATCAAGAAAAGATGGATCCAAGTGATAACATAGTGGAAAATTTGGAAAATTTGGTATATTATTTCAGCAAACTAGAGCATCTACTTAACGGGAAAAGAGAAAGACACAAAGTTAAGGTTAACATTTCTTATTCAAACCAACCTATACTCTTCCCTCAGGATAAACTCACTCAACCATTACAAGCCAAGAGTAACAAACAAAATATGCCTAATGAGAAAGTTGCAAATAAAAACATAGAGGAATACTCTAAAGAATCCATTAGCCATCTTGAAATCACAGAATCTGAAATGGAAGAGAATTAAAACCTGTAGGATCTCTCCCTTTATGCTTTGAGTCATTTGAGTTCATACAAGAAAATTGGCCTCCTAAGAATCTATTAGAGGAAACTCATGAATCCCATGCTTATTATCCCGAACATCAAGAAGAGTTGATTGAGGATGAATTCAAATCTGAAATGAAAGAAAAATCAAAACCTATGGGATCTCTACCTTTACGCTTTGAGTCATTTGAGTTCATACGAGCAAATTGGCCTCCTAAGAATCTATCAGAGGAAACTCATGAATTCCATGCTAACTGTCCCAAACATCACGAAGAGTTGGTTGAAGATGAAAATAGCCAAGAAATGAAAGATAACCCACAGTATTTATCTAAAGGCACAAGTAATGATTCATCATCTCTCATAGGTAAAGCCCAAAAAGACACTCTTCCTCTAAATCAGTGTTCCAGAGAAAAAGAAAATTATTGTAGTTATATCCAAACAGAGATGTAAATGCCTCCTTTTTTGACTGAAGAAGAGATAGATCAACTCATAAATATACATTCAGCCTCTGATCTTGCATACCATAAGTCAAAAAATAGATCTGTAAATCAATCCGAAGAGAAACAATCTGACAGTCCAATATATATGGCTGGTGACATTACTTATATTAATGATTCTCCAAGGTTTTATCAATATATTGATGATTATGATATCCAAACAAAAGCTAACCTTGCAGAGCCATAAACAGTTGATTTATGGGATGAAGCTCACTATCATCAGATTGAAAGCATCAATTAGCCAAGATAGATCACCTATGACACTGACGAGGGAAGCCTTGAAAGTTCAGAAGTAAGTAAAGGATCTCTGACCCTTTGTTCCAATTCATATCATCCCATCAACAATAACTTTCACATAATTGAAGATCAGCAGTCTTTCAGCTTTGATGATGAGGTTGAGGAGGATGATGAAATGCTTGAGAAAGTTTTCAATGAGAAGCCTTCTCCTGAAATGGTTGAGGAAATATTTTTGGACATGGAATCCTCCTTAACTCCAGATTTGCAGGCACCAAGTTCCATTGAGTTACAAATTGCAGACGAAGAAATAGAGGTTGATAAACACATGAGAGTTGTCACACTATCCTTTAAGGAGGATTTAATGCCAAAGTGTTTCCCTACTCATCAACATGATGACCTTCACACAGTTTTTAGTCCATGTAATTAGAACACATCAGCTTGGAAAGAAGACTACAATGAAATAAATGATGAGTTTGACAGTTCAAGTGATCATGAGCAAAGGGGAAAGTTTCTTTCCCAAGAGAGTCACAAACACAGCCAAGTGGAACAAAGAGTAGTCCTGAATAAAGCTTATATATAAAATCCTCTAGATCAGGTATTATTCCAAGATCCATTTGTTCTTTTCCTTGAGAAATCTGAAGGAGTAGTGTGTTCTACCATGAAAAGTTTGCTGGAAAGCATGAGAAAAAACTTAAGCTCTACTATCCGAAAACAAGTGAGGTGGAAGTGGCCTTTTTATTTCTTCAACATCATCAAAGAGCTGAACCAAGATCAACCATGTAATCATCTACTTGACTGGTTATATTGGAAAGAAGAGTTCATCAAATAAATGTCTATCATATATAGGTTAGAGTAGAATAGATAGGCATGCAAAATAAGCTCAGCCCCATGAGCATATTTCTTTCAGTTTGTTTTGAGAAAAACAGAAAACACAAAAATAACAAGAAAAGTAGAAAAAGAGGGCAGATTCTAAAACAATGGTACAGCCCCATACCCAAAAAATAGTCATGCTGAAAGTGCGCAAGTCTAAATGCCACTACTAGTGCTCAAAATTTATCTTGTTCACTTATCTAGCCTAATTATAACTGGACATGTTTTAAATTTATTATTGATAGGTTAGTGAAAGAAGTGATAGTCAAATTGTGCAAGCTTGACTTATCAATGAAAGTATATTAGGAAAAGATACTGGTTCCACATGCTCAAAACAGAACCAAAGAGGAAAACAGGGATGAAAAACAAACTATGTATCCTAGCCTTGATTTTTCTAAATCTCATTTCATGCAAAATAATATTTGTGTGCAACCTGTCTTTATGCCACAAACAGATGAAAAATCAGACCGTCTAATCCTGATTTGGTCATTTTTCAATTTCATGTTTTAGTTTAGTGAATGAAATCCTGTCAAGCGGCTTAATCTTCACAGTCGATCTAGCATAGGTAGAGAATCAAAGGAGTTCATTAGTTTAATCTGAACTCCCATAAGATATAAGTGTAGAATTAGATAGTTTCTTTTTCAAAAATATCATGTCAAAAGGTTGCTAGTCCAAATGCGCCTAAAGAAGAAAAAATGTTAGGAAACATAGATGGGTAGGTAGAGATAAATTTGATGCTAATCATGTCGTCAATTTTCAGAAATGACATCAAGAAAGAGAGAAATTTGCTCCAATGGATAAGGCACCGGTCTTCACAAGCTAGAGATTTGCAATTCTGGACACCTCCCGAAAAGGAGCTACCCTCCCCAAATGGACCCACTGTTAGTCATCTGTATTTTTCACCTGTTGTTGATGACTAGATTCCTTAGATTAGTTTTCTAGAAGCTAATCTCAACCTGTCAATTTTTCATCTATAAAACACCCCAAACAAATTTTTATCCTCTTACCCCTCCCTATCAGCCTATGATAAGAGTAATCTTTAGTTTTCAAGTCATGTCTTGTTTCAACAAAGTATCCCTGTCTATAGTTGTCATAGCTGTGACTATTGGCTATAATTTTCCCTTGTTTCTCATGCCATTCACTATCCAACATTTGACAAAGTGTCTGCTCTCCTATCCCTCATCATCTGGTCAAAAACAATCTAATCATGCCTGAGAAAACAATCAGAATCTGTGAAAATTGTCCCTAATTTAGATAATGGTGTTTAGGGAAATTTGTCTTGACAAATTCATCCTAAGCCAAATACCCTGTGTATGTTACCAATCAGCCATGAATTGTCTTCCTATTCTGCAAAACAAGTCTTAATCCATCCATAGGTCGCACACCACTAATAGGTCATTTTGTCTCATTTTAGAAGAAGTTTAGCAAAGATCCAAATCAGGAAAAGAAGAGGATGTTCACTGTCTGAAAGAAATACACTTAGATCGGGAAAAATCTCCATGAAACACCAAAGGAGCTCTCCAAGGTTCAAAAGCATTGGTGTTTCAGCATTGGTGTTTCATCATGGGGTGTTTCAGCTTAGAATGTTTCTTCCATTAAGCAAAAGGACAAATTTCAACAGGTCCTTCCTGCTAAATTATTTTTCCATTAGTGAAACAAATGGATTGTAGTGAGTGAAGGGCAACTAATAAGTATGGTTTGAAATCCAAAGACTGCCTGAACAACAGAGATCATCCTCCAAGTCACATAAGTACCAAAAACTGATGTAATTCTGATCAGCAGTGTTCCAAATATATCCTCCAAAAGCAGTGTTGCATAGTCTTTCCAAAAGGTATCATCATGAAAAGCATAAGAAGATAGTTGCTTCTTATGTTACTTTGAACCTGAGATGTGAAGATCATTCAAAATCAATTTCAAGGTACCACTGAAAACACGGTCAAGGAAAATTTGGCTCAATGATGTCTAAACAGAAAATACTCTCCATATACAATTCACATTGTTCCTGATTTGGGGTTCACAGGGATATTTTACAAAAAGGATATACATCTCAGACAATGCCTCATAAAGAAAATAAGACATTAGGTTCAAGTGATTCTACCAATGACAAATTCCAAAATTCCATTTGTTTCCTCTTGGTATTTTTCAAATAGAGACATATACTACAAAGAAATGACACAGTGTTGAAATAGATAATATTTCGTGTGTGTGATGATAACCTCCTTCAATGAAAAGTAGACGGTTAGAAAGACATGTTGTGGCCTCCTTCATAGACAAGCAGAGGGCCAACATGTTCTTAAGTGACTTCAAAACTATTGTGAGCCACCTCCTCCAAAAATGAAAAGTGGATGCATCAGTAGGGTTTCAAATTGTGTTTGAGTAAGTTTTTTATTGGAAAGACAAGGTTGAGGAATAATGGTGTCACGAATGAAAATGATAAGTTAAAGGCCTTTTTCATATTATAGATAGAAGGTTAACATACTGGTGTTAAAAACCTCTGATCTTGTGATTATGAAAACCTCCCTCCAAGGATAAATAAGAGGTTATATTTTTTATTAAAACAAGCCTCTTATGTATGGTGAAATTGATAGACCAAAGCTCAGGCTCTAGTCTTGTTTGCAAACTAGTATAAGGAAGCATTCACACAGGTGTATGTGAAAGGGGCATTTTTATTTTTGCAAATCCTTTATGGTTTATAACAATACTTCATCCAAGTGATGAATGAAGGGAGAGCGCCAAAGGATACTTCCAGCACAGTCAAAGGATGGAGGGCACATTGTAAAAATGGGTGAATTTTTCACTGTTTGTAGGCCTTCTTTCACAAAAGAAAAAAAGATCAGCTCTCCAAATGTTTGCACCATGACATAGCTCATTCAAATGGTTAAAATCTGTTATGAAGCCATATTTCACTCACAGTCAAAAGGCTCCTCCATTAAATGATAAGAGACAGAGTTTTGGCAGACTCGGGCAGTTTGTCAAACATAGGCCTCCTTCACAAATAAGTAGAGGGCCCACCATTGTTTGAAGATATTCAAAATGACAAGCAGAAGATCAATCATGTGATAAAACCTTCTTTCACTTCACAAACAAAAATATTTGCATAGGGGTTTCGGAAGGCTGCATGTTAGCATCTTTATGAGCCTCTTCAAAAATATACAAGGTCACAATTTTGAAATAAATAAGGTTTTATGGTTTGCAGGACCCCCATCAACAGATAAAAAGAAGGCCTCATGATAGGTCTGAAGGGTCATTAAAAATGGCTGCAACAATAGTTTTTGTGATGATTTCCCTCATTGACTAATCAAGGAAAAACATAGCTACTCCTTAAAATGACCTGTTCAAAGAACATAGGTTCAAAGACACTTTGATTTAACTTCCTTCAAGATCAGATGGTTAGAAAAATACAGTGATAAAAACCTCTTTCAAAGAGGGCAGTTGGTTTGGCAGACTTCGACAATGGCTTTCCTCACAAAAAGACAGAGGGTACATTGTAAAAATTGGTGAATCTTTCACTGTTTGTAGGCCTTCTTTACAAAGAAACAAAGGACCAGCTCCTCAAAAGATTTAAACAATAAATCAACTCATTCAAAGGGTAAAAATGTGGGATAAAACATGTTTCATTTTCAGTTAAAAAATGTCCCGATCGAATGATAAGAAGAGATTTTTAAAAGACATGAAATTTACATTTCGAAATGTTTTTAATCAGAGGATAAAACCTCCCTTCACTTCATAAACAGATAGGTCTGCATTATGCTTTTGAAGCTGCATTAATTTTTGTTAGGATCACCTCCTTTTTGAAAACACAAAGGCACAAAGCGTCTCTAAAAGGCTGCAAAGGAAAAAGGAGGTTTTTCATTTCAAACAGGGAGGAAAAGGTGTTTAAAAACCCTCTTCAAGTTTAAAAACTTGAAAGCCAACAATCATTTTCCAATATGCACAGCTAAGTTACGAAGGAGAACATATATTGGGAGTTTTTAAATCATTTTCAAGCTTGAATCTATGCATGGCACACCTGAAACTTAGCGCGGCGCGCCTGTAGGAGGTCATCAAAATGTTTTCTTCACAAGCACGGCACGCCTGTAGAGTGGCGCGGCATGCCTGTGCCTGGCGCCCAGCGACCTTCCAACACGGCACGTTCACCCGGTTACTCCTGAAAGGCCTAGTGCCCTTTTTGAATGAGGCGCCCGAGGCTTTAATCACCTCCATCCGAGCGTTCAAGCCCTGGTCTGTTTTCCTCTAACATGCCTTGTGTTTTTAACACCATTACCTTGCATGATCACCATTGAAATTTCCATTTTTCACCTTTACACAATCTTTTCCTGAACGGCCCGACACCCGGCCACTCTGAATGGCCCAGTGTCACTATCTGAATGCCATCGCCCATTACCTTTTTCCATTTATCAGGGCACTGGGACTGTTAATTCACTTCCTTCCAACTACATTATGCCCTCACCACACTCAGCTTCCACTTTCCACCCTTAAACTTGTTGATAACTAACTCTGCACATCTGTTTTCAACACTGCCCAGGCCACCCTTAAACGGCCCATCGCCCAGGCGCCCAGGCCACCAGCAACATAGTTTTTCAAAGGGATGCCAAAGTCAAGTTTTTATCAGGAAGACACCTCCAAATGTATCAATAGACTTTTATAAAGGAATTTATTTTCTCTTAGTCAGGTTTTCTACTTTGAGGAAAGGTTTAAGATAGCACAGTCTTCAAAGGAGAGAGAGTCTAGGTGCCCAAAAGAAAGGAGATTGGTTTATAAGTTATAAATCCTTTTTGATTACTCACAAACACAGTTCATAAGAGGTGCATTAGTTTTCATTTGAACAAGAAACCTATCCACCTACTACAAAGAAACAATGATAAAAGAATAATTTTGTTTGTCAAGGATATTGTTTTTTTGAGTTGTAACGAGAAAACATTGTTGTTTTCAAAAATAAACTCTCTTGTACATCAAAATTAGAGAAACAATGATTTAAAAAAAAACAGTGAGAAGGAGGAGGGTTAATGTGTCACTTTGAAAGGGGTTTTCTTTCTATGAAGGGCTAAGAATACACACAGTCTCTAAAAGAACAACAGAGTTTGATTAGAAGGCGTTTTAATCACCTTAAAGGAGTCTTTTAAAACAATGATTCAAAAAGCGCCTTTTGCTTCAAATAACCACAAAAGAACATTAATTTCAAAGGAGCAGTGTCTACCAAGGAAGATAGTGATTGGGAGAAAGAGTTTTGAGTAGTAAAGGGAAACATTGTTGTTTTCAAGAGTAGACAATCTTGTTCATTAAATTCACAAAGAAACAGTGATTACAAAGGAAGCAGTGATTGAGGGGAAGGAATTTTTGTGTCAAAAAAAAAGGGGATTTGTCTTCAAAAACCACAAGAAAATCTTGTTAAGGGGCCTCTTTTCTCAAAACACAGTGATGGAGAAGTAAATTTGTTTTCATCTAACCAATACTTGTTTGCCATCCTAGATAAAAAACAATGATTATCAAAGGAAATCAGTGCTTTGAGAAGAGACCTTTTTCAGTGATCATTTGAAAGTTTGGTTTGGATAATTCATTGAAGGTATCAAAACCAAAAATGCCTCCAAGGAAGGGAAAAGTGACAAAAATAAAACTAGTAATGATGAGAGACAAAGTAAAAGAGTCTAAACATGGCAGTGAGGAGGAGGAACAGCATGACAGCCCTCAAGCAGCAATAATGAGGGCAAACAAACACCAAAGAGCAAGACAACCCGAAGGAAGACATTGGAAACATAGAGCATGAAGATGATTCTCCAAAGCATGTGCTAGCTGCCTCTCCTAGGCAAGGGGCCATGACTTCTTCACCAAAACTAAAATTCCAAACAACAAGGAAGAAAACCAAGAAAAACTCAAAACTGCCCAAAGAGGGCGCCCGGTGAGAAAAGATGGAAAAGACACATCTAGACTTGGAATTTTGGCCCAAGATTCGAGGCATGTTTCTAAAAACCCTTAAGGGGATTTCTCACCAAAATTGAGCAAATTTTGACATGATCTTGTTTTTTGACATTTTTGGGCCTATTTGCATAAATTCATGGGGGCTGCCATTTTTGTTTGGAGCATCCTCAGCTGTTGAGAGTGATATCATTGGATGAATTAAATTTAGGGGCATCTACTTAGAAAATTTCAGATCAAAAGAAGATGTTTTGGCACCCCAAAGCGGCGAAAAACAAAGATTTTTTAACTTTCTGCCTCACATATCAGCAAAGGCTACTTTTTTGGTTTTTTCCACTCAGTTCAGATTTTGACAAACTTCCATTGATAAAGTTGGGAAAAATCAAGTATTTTCAAAAACTAAACATCCAGGGCTTTCCAACAAGCCATCACGGGCCTCATTTCGAGATCAGGACGTCCCTCAAAAGTTGTCTACAAGACAGGGAATTTTCTGCTGCTACGTTTCTGTAGCATTTTGGCAAAAAAGGCGGTTTTCTGAAGTGGCTTTTCCAAATGTGCGTTTAGCCTTTTTTGGCCATTTTCAGTTAGGAAAAGTCAATTTAATTTCCTTTTTTAGAATTTTAAAATATTTTTAAAGATATTTTGTGCCTTGGGCTTTGCAAAGCCTCAAGGACAAAATCAGATATTTGTAATAGGCCAATGGCCTTCTAGATGCTCTTAGATAGGTTATTTATCTTTAGCCTATATATTCCAAGAGATTTCATTGTATGAAGAGGCTGAAATTTATGTTATAGAGAAATACATGGTTATACAAGCTTGGAAGAAATGCTTTGTCTCATGCAGTGGATAATTTCTTGTGTGTTTTGGATGGTGAAAGAGGACTGTTGTAGGATTCCTTGACTTGGTAAAATGGTATAGTGTTCCTTCGATGTTATGTTTCCTTAGTTATCACACATATTTTCATGTTTCTTGCTTGTTGTAGGACAGTAAAGAATATATTTTAGGCATGCCCATGGAGGCACCTCAATTTTCCTGATTCATTACAGCTTCTATGTTTGTCTTCTTTCTTAGTTATGTCAAATGAATTCTTAAATGTTGTTTGATACCCTAAGAACTTGTTCTCAATTTCATTAATGATTACTATGTATGCTATAGAGTATGATTCATGGTAAGCCTTGTTTACTCCTAGCTAACCAAAACCCATTACTGAAACCTTTCTCTAAATTTTTGATTGTCCTAGTTGAACCAAAGAGGTCTTGTGTCGATCTTTCCCTTTGCCTATACTCTGCAATCTTAGTTCAAATTTCCCGATAGCTCAAAATATGATGTCTACGAGTTCCCTCTTCGTAGATTGAGTTATTTTTTTGTCTTGTTTGTTTTTCCCCGAAGTCTAATGGTGATTTTCCTAAAGTTAGAGGGCCCTATACCTCTATGTATCGCATGAATGTTTATTTTATGCATCTATCAGTTTGAAGTTTCATTTATCGTGATTAATGGTTATGCCTTACCACATGGATGTATATTGTAAAACTATATATTTTTAAAACTCTTTGTCCTTCACAAAACCTAGTGTCCATCCCATTTCACTCCACCTAAAGAATCCATTTTTACCTCAATCAAATCGGCCCTTCAATATACCTCGTCGACCATTCGAGGCTTTCTCGACCTTTTCGACCCCATAGCCCAGTTGATATAACAAACTTTTGATCTATTTATTTTTTGATCATTTCTTCCCTCAAAAACCTAAAAACAAACTAAAAACCTACTTAACAACTAGCCTAAAATAAAAAACATAAGAAGAAAACAAATATACATCCCTTGCACAAATAGAAAGAGCCCTCTCTGAGTCTAGGAAGGCTAGTTCCTTGGGCTCCAAAGTTGGTTTGATGTTACCCTGTCACTTGGCTTGCCAATCTGCCAAATCACGGGACACTAACATAATGGCGTTCACGGTGGGACTATGAGTAATAAACAAACTTAGATTCCCTAAACCTTCAGAGACCTTTGATAATACTATCTTGTGGACTTATCCCACTGCTCACTAACATAATGGAAATCACGGTGGGACTTACTGAGTACATAACAGTCTAGCAAAATCTTGTAGACTCATTAGTCTTTCAAAATTTAAAATAGACAAACAACCCATAGAATCATTTAGAGTAAACTCTTTTTTCTTCACCACCCTAGAAAAGTGATGAATCAGCTATAGGACACTCTTACAAACCTTAGGGCTACATAAAGAAACTAATAAAACCCAAAAAACATCCCTAGATTGCCTTTTTATCAGTATTCGTGGTGGACCATACACATATCTCTAAAAAAAAAAACCTAAAAAATCCACCTGGTGACTCCACTAGCCTCCAGTAGGCCTATTACTCCACTAGTCCTTATAAACTCTCCTGGAATACATTGAGCAATCCAAATCATGCTGATGGTGGACATTAAAGTTCAAATCCTCCACCTGGCGAATCCACAACCCTCATTAGACCAAAAGACTCCACTGGTGGGGAACTTTAGACTGGTTGAAAAGACACAGTGATCCTTTCTGATTAACAAAGATGGATCCAAGGAGATATGCTTCGATGAGTAGAAAACATATCCCTGGATTCCCACACAAAATGACTAAGGACACAAATTGGATAGAAAACCTACCTATCTTTCGAGATGAAAAGGTTGATGACCCATTGTTACACCTCATAAATCTTCATATACATATATACTTTGCAGTTATTCGGGAAACCATTGATCAAGTTAACTCTCACATAAATCAAGAAAAGATGGATCCAAGTGATAACATAGTGGAAAAGTTGGAAAAATTGGTATATTATTTCAGCAAACTAGAGCATCTACTTAACGCGAAAAGAGAAAGACAAAAAGTTAAGGTTAACATTTCTTATTCAAACCAACCTACACAATTCCCTCAAGAAAAACATACTCAACCATTACAAGCCAAGAGTAACAAACAAAATATGCCTAATGAGAAAGTTGCAAATAAGAACATAGAGAAATACTCTAAAGAATCCATTAGTCATATTGAAATCACAGAATCTGAATGGAAGACAAATTAAAACCTGTAGGATCTCTCCCTTTATGCTTTGAGTCATTTGAGTTCATACAAGCAAATTGGCCTCCTAATAATCTATCAGAGGAAACTCATGAATCCCATGCTTATTATCCTGAACATCAAGAAGAGTTGATTGAGGATGAATTCAAATCTGAAATGAAAGACAAATCAAAACCTGTAGGATCTCTACCTTTATGCTTTGATTCATTTGAGTTCATACGAGCAAATTGGCCTCCTAAGAATCTATCAAAGGAAACTCATGAATTCCATGCTCACTGTCCTGAACATCACGAAGAGTTGGTTGAAGATGAAAACAATCAAGAAATGAAAGAGAACCCATAGGATTTATCTAAAGGCACAAGTAATGATTCATCATCTCTCATAGGTAAAGCCCAAAAAGACACTCATCCTCTAAAATAGCTATCCCAAGAAAAAGAAAATTATTGTAGTTATATACAAAGAGAGATAAAAATTCCTCCCTTTTTTACTGAAGAAGAGATTGATCAACTCATACACATACAACCAGCCTCTGATCTTGCATACCATAAGTCAAAAAATAGATCTGTAAATTATTCTGAAGAGAAACAATCTAACAGTCCAATATATATGGCTGGTGACATTACTTATATTAATGATTCTCCAAGGTTTTATCAATATATTGATGATTATGATATCAAAACATAAGCTAACCTTGCAGAGCCATCAACAGTTGATTTATAGGATGAAGTTCAAAATCATCAGATTGAAAGCATCAATCAGCCAAGATAGATCACCTATGACACTGATGAGGGAAGCCTTGAAAGTTCATAAGTAAGTAAAGGCTATCTAACCCTTTGTTCCACTTCATATCAGCCCATTAGCAATAACTTTCACATAATTGAAGATCGGCAGTCTTTCAACTTTGATGATAAGGTTGAGGAGGATGATGAAATTCTTGAGCAAGTTGTCAATGAGAAGCCTTCTCCTGAAATGGTTGAGGAAATCATTTTGGACATGGAATCCTCCTTAACTCCAGATTTGTAGGCACCAAGTTCCATTGAGTTACAAATTGCATATGAAGAAATAGAGGTTGATAAACACATGAGATTTGTCACACTATCCTTTCAAGAGGATTTACTGCCAAACTGTTTCCCTACTCATCAACATGATGACCTTCACACCGTTTTCAGTCCACGTAGTTAGAACACATCAGCTTGGAAAGAAGACTACACTGCAATATATGATGAGTCTGACAGTTCAAGTGATCATGAGCAAGGGGGAAAGTTTCTTTCCAAAGAGAATCTCAAACACAACCAAGTGGAACAAAGAGTAGTCCTGAATGAAGCTTATATATCAAATACTCTAGATCAAGTATTATTCCAAGATCCATTTGTTGTTTTCCTTGAGAAATCTGAAGGAGTAGTGTGTTCTACCACGAACAGTTTGCTGCAAAGTATGAGAAAAAACTTAAGCTCTACTATCCGAAAACAAGTGAGGTGGAAGTGGCCTTTTGATTTCTTCAACATCATCAAAGAGCTGAACCAAGATCAACCATGCAATCATCTACTTGACTGGTTATATTGGAAAGAAGAGTTCCCAAATAAATTTCTATCATATATAGGTTAGAGTAGAATAGATAGGCATGGAAAATAAGCTCAGCCCCATAAGCATATTTCTTTCAGTTTGTTTTGAGAAAAATAGAAAACACAAAAATAACAAGAAAAGTAGAAAAATAGGGCAGATTCTAAAACAATGGTACAGTCTCATACCCAAAAAATAGTCATGCTGAAAGTGTGCAAGTCTAAATGCCACTACTAGTGCTCAAAAGTTATATTTTTCATTTATCTAGCCTAATCATAACTGGACATGTTTTAAATTTATTGCTGATAGGTTAGTGAAAGAAGTGATAGTCAAATTGTGCAAGCTTGACTTATCAATGAAAGTAGATTAGGAAAAGATACTGGTTCCACACGCTCAAAATAGAACCAAAGAGGAAAACAGGGATGAAAAACAAACTATGTATCCTAGCCTTGATTTTTCTAATTCTCATTTCATGCAAAATAATATTTGTGTGCAGCCTGTCTTTATCCCACAAACACCTGAAAAATCATACCGTCTAATCCTGTTTTGGTCATTTTTCAATTTCATGTTTTAGTTTAGCAAATGAAATCCTATCAAGCAACTTAATCTTCACAATCGATCTAGCATAGGTAGATAATCAAAGGATTTCATCAGTTTAATATGAACTCCCAGAAGATATAAGTGTAGAATTAGATAGTTTC